>ML822052.1:39275-54387 GCA_009831015.1 Picea engelmannii | reverse complement strand
CATGCGACCTCATGTTTCGCCCCTGTGTTAGAGAGGGTTATCAACTATGCCTATACACTAGTTGGATGTTGTCCCTCTTTAGTTTTCTACAATCTTATGTAGTAGTCTTGGACAATTTACTCACTTTTCCTAGTCCAAAGACTCTATCTCTAAGCTACTATTGGTATACGAAAAAAAAATGTCTAGCTAATTTTATTAGCGCATTGGTTTATTTTAATAGTTTTTTTACTCATAAGGGTGTACAAAGGTGAAACTAATTATTTGATGACTTGAATCCAAAACTTTGCAGAACGAGTGAAATGAAACTTTCTTTTTCTTTAAACAAATTCTATCTTCGGGAAGGAGAAAATAATTTTTTTTTTCTTACTGGAAGTAAACACCCAAAAACATGCAACTTTCACTTTTATTTTTTCAAATAGAAATAAATTGAAATTCCAAACTATCAATTTAATTTTAATGAAATACAAAACAAAAACAAGCTCTTTCAACTATGTACCAAGACACTCCAATTATGAAAGTAGGAAGGTAATTTTTTTTCTTCTTTCCAAATTACATGAAAACTTAAAAGAGACACTTCTTTAGATTTTTATTTTAACCAAAATGAAAGTATTCAATGACACTTTGAAAAGAACTCAAAATAAAATTCCCACAGATCAATAATCTCAATTATTTAGAATCCAAGTACAAAACCAAAAATCTAAGAAGGGAAAGTGCATTGCAAGGATGATGAGTTGTTATGAAAAACATACAGAGGAATCTACCAAAAATATTAGAAGGGAAAGAACATTGCAGAAATGCAATCAGGATTGAAATCCCCATAGTAAAACTACAAAACAATCGAGGGATAATCCTTTCCACCGATGTAGATTTTGGGACAAACCAAGACCATTAGATGAAGTCAACTTGCTCGAGGTGTAATTGGGAAATCTCACTACGGGAGAATTGAGAACGAATAACCTAAAGTCTCGAATGACAAAATGAATCTAGACCATTGATATAGAAATAATCATAGTCATTGGATCAAGGATTCACAATATCCCTAATAGTCAAAATCCCGACAACTGTTGGATTGTGTTAATATTTTCGCATCAAAGATGGATTGTTAGATGAATTCAGAGTGATCGAGGTTTATTCAGGGAATCTCACTTTAGTATAATTGAGAATTAGGAATGAATAACCCAAAGCCATGAAGGACGAAATGAATCTATACCATTGATATAGAACTAATCGCAGTCTTCAGATCAAGGATTCACGAGATCCCTAATAGATGAAATCCTGACAATCGTTGAATCGTGTTAACCTTTTCGCATCAAATATGGATCGTTAGATGAATTCAAGTTTCTTAAGGTTTATTTAGGGAATCTCACTTCGGGAGAATTGAGAATTGGGAATGAATAACCCAAATACTTGAAGGATTAAATAAATCTGGATCGTTGATCTAAGAGTTGATCACAGTCATTGGATCAAGGATTCATATGAACCTATGACCAAGAACATGTGCCATGTTAGGATATCCTCATTAGCAAGACCACGTCAGTAAGGACATGTGACACAATCAGATGGTGACAAGTATCAAGGTCCATTTTCCACTTTAGGGTACATAAGTCATGAATCTAGGTGACACATGGCATCCACTCAACCAATGATAAGTCATCACTGATGTCATCAAGTTACGTCACTCTGGGATCTTTTCCTTCAGTGGAGACCAACAACTACTCGAAGAGATGAAGGTCAAATTCAATGCTAACCATTGATCTAAGATCCTCCAGGATGAATCATGATTGTTAGATCAAACTCTTGGAATAGTTAAGCCCATGGTCCTAGATCCTGTACTTGTGGAGGTTATCAAGAAGAAAGTCCTAATAAGCACTTCAGTGGAATTTACACCGAAAGAGTTGAAAGACTGCAAAGAATGAAGTGAACGAGAACCGTCCACTCAACTGCAGATCAAGTCATGTTTGTCAATTTTTTTGAAATCTCTAGACAAGCCATGATCATCCATCTATGAAAGAAAAAATATCAACCATTCTATCTACTTCAGTGGAATGTACTCTGAAAGGTTGAAATATTGCAGAGGCTGGAAGTCTCAAAGTCCCGATGTCCTGAAGTAAATAACAGTCATCCATTTGAACCTTTGATTAACTCACAACCATTGATTTAAGTGGTGGAAGGATAAGTAAGGATTGAAGCAAGATCGTTGATCTAGTTCCGGGATTCATGCTAACCATTGGATCAATCCTAGTGAGAGGTAAGTAATTTGGAGATTTTAAACTCTGGAAGATTGGATGAGAGAGAAATCGCCCGAAGGTCGAAGTACCAGAGATCTAGGGTCCATCCCCGGTCATGGGTTACAAACACATAATCATGAGGCATTGGGTACATTTCTTAATTAATAATCCCATGGTTTTGCGAAGATGGTCACATGTAAATGGTTTGAAGGAAGAACCTCTGTAGAATTCGATTGTTGCAATATTTGCAGAGACATGGAATCGAGTTAAAAGAAATAAATCCATACCTGTGATCGATTTATGAAAATCACTCTCACTAAATTAAAATCCTTCACAATATTGTTTGAATAATAATAAATATTATTGTTAACTTAAAATGAAGAGGTGTGATGGTCCAAACAAAGGGACATAATGCTTCATACATCACACAAGTTGGAATATTATATAAACAAGAAAGAATGGTGAGAAGAAAGAGTCTCTACAGTCTAGATCATAAGATAAAAATAGAAGCAGAGTCCAGGAAGAAGAACTAATGATTATTATGAAGTGAGGGTTGAAGGGAGGAGCACGAAAGGATTCATATCCTTCACTAAGTATAGATAAGCGATTTGGTACTTCCTAGAGTTTGTGCCCTAAAAACAAGGGAGTTGGTGCTTCCTAGGGTTGGTTCCATGAGGAAAGGGATCTGTGTCTCCTAGAGTTCGTTCTCTAAAAAGGATTGGTGTCCTTCACTATTCTTCATAAAATCCTTGTAATTCCTATTAATTATATTTATATATTTGATTTTACAAACAAGTCTATTGTTGATATATTTTTCGTAATGAACAAAATAGAAAATTAACTGCTAATTATTGAAAAAAAGGTAATATTGATTCACCTCCCACCTCTCAGTATTCCAACAATTGGTATCAGAGTAGGTTCTTTCAACATAGTATAACAACTGGAAGGTAGATCCTGAAGATGGATCAAAAAGAAGGAATGTCTAGCAACAAATCACCATTGTTCAATGGAGGTGGCTATTCTCTCTAGAAAATAAGAATGAAAAACTTTATGTTGGCTCTTGATTTTTATATCTAGTAATCTGTTGTAGATGGTTACACTGCACCAACTACTCCACCCAAATATGTTGTAGGAAATAAAATTTGCAATGAAAATTCAAGATCAATCATTTCAATTCTAGGAGGGTTGATAAATTATATATGTGTGAAAGTTAGGAATTCTAAGTTAGCCAAATAAATATAGGACAAATTGGAGGTTGTATATGAAGGAGATAGCAAAGTTAGGGAAGCCAAACTACAGAATTATAGAACTCAGTTTGAAAATCTGAAAATGAAATAAGAAGAGAACATTGTTGAATACTTTCATAGGGTACATGAAGTGGTTAATTCAATCAGAGAAGCGGGATACAAACTTATAGATAAACTTATTGTGAAAAATATACTAATGTCATTACCTATGAGATATGATGCCAAGATTTCTATAACTGAAGATAGGCTTGATCTTGACACACTCACAGTTGATCAACTTCATGGAATTTTTACAGCATATGAAATGAGAACATGGAATGATAAACCAACAAAACATGAAAAAACCTTTAAATCATCTATAGAAAAGAAGAAACAAGAACACATCTCTCACGAGGATCAGTCAGACATATCCAATGTAGAAGAGGCCAACTTTATAAAGAAACTCCAGAATGAATCTGGAAAGTATAAAGGAAAGTTACCCATAATATGTTTCAACTGTGGAAAAATGGGAAACTTTGCCAAGAAATGTCCCCATCCTAAGCAGGAGGAAAGTGATGATGAAAGAACCTCAAAAAATCAGAAGAAAATAAACACTAATAATAAAAATAAGTTCTACAAAAAAAAGAAAGCATTCTTTACCCAAGAAGACAGTAGTTCATCAGAAGAAAAGGAAGAAGACAAACCCAAGCTTCTATTTATGGGAATAAAAACTCAAGATGATAAACATTCAAAAGATCAAGAAGAAGTAAACTTCAAAGAAGAAATCCTTAGTGTAATTGAAGAACTAGGAAAAACTAAAAACCAAAACATGGTACTAAGGGGAGAGCTTCTAGAGATTAAAGAAGCTATTAAATCAAGAGAGAGGGAAGTTTGTAAAACCATCAAAGAGTCAAAACATACCATCAGTGATTTGAATTCCTGGCTCCTAAAGGCTAATAAAATTGAAGAATTCATTTTACAACAACTTAATGATAAAAAATGAGTATGTGAGAAACTAGAAGCTGAGATTAAGCTGCTAAACAGTGAAATTGAGAAATAAAAGAAAGGATCAAAACATGGAAATAGTTCAAATATCTTGGATGAAATTATCAGTAGTCAAAGGTCACCAAACAAAAATAATGGTTTGGGATACACCCAAGCGTCAACTTCTACATCACAATGATCTGTCAAAATACCATTCAGTTATGCAAATTCTCTATAGGGATCCTCAAGAAGAGAATATAATAAATAAAAGATGATACCATTGAAAATTGTTCCACATAAACAAAAATCAACATTCCCTACTAAAGCAAAAAATGACACGAAGAATACAATCACCAGAAGGAATTCCCCTAATAAATATCTATTTTTTGGATATTGTTACTCTTGCAATAATTTTGGTCATATGGAAGTACACTGCAAATATTATGGACAATACAATAACAAAAATGTCCAAATATATAGGAACAATATGTACAATATAGAGAAAAGAAACTACAACTCATTTTCTCCTTTGTAAAAATTCAATAGTGAATGTAAAAAATGTAACAACTATGGTCATAAAACCAGAGAATGTAGATTACCAATGCAATCCTTAAATATAGGAAACCCTAACAATCAAAATAACAAGATATGGAAAATAAAATCTAATGTACCAAAAAATAATTATGGTGAATATATTTCTCCTGAAATTCATGAAGTTAATAATAGGAGATTGGTGGGTAAAACTTCTAATAAGAAATATAGTAATCAAAGCTATGAATATAAATTAGATCAATCTCAAGACAAGAAAACTCCTAAACAAAAATATGACACAATTTCATAACTTGATAATGTTATACAAGAAGATTATCCATTAACCAACAAGTGGAAAATAAAAAAGGAAAATTATCAAAACAAGGATAAAGAAGCTCTTGCTGCACAAAATGGTGACAATAATGATGAATCTTCAATAGTAGAAGAACCAGAAGAATTGAGTGATGATGATCTCAGAAGTTTTCCAATGTTATTTTAATGATCCATTGAAACTCATAAAAAAAATTAGAAACAAAGAAGGGAAGGTGAATTTAGGGAAGATTGTTCCTAATTGATACTCCTATGAGTATTGAAGCACGTCAAAATGAATAGATAAATAGGATCATCGAAACCATCATGCTCTGATGGTATAATTATATGCAGGTTCTGACATGGTTTGTTGCAGGTCTTCATGTTACCATGAACTATGCAGGTTATGTATTCTCCTAGTAAATTCATGTGATATGATCATGCATTATTCCTAAAGTGTTTATAAGTGGTATACATGGCATATTGTAAATATGACATGGGGAGAGACCTTGTTATGAAGAGACACACTTTTACAAACAAAGGGGGAGAGAAGCCATAGGCAGAGAAAGAATATAGACAAGAGAAGTCATTCAATTATGGCAGGCATATCATGATTGTAGAGGGAGTTACCAAAGTTTAGATCTTGGTCAAAAACATGCAAATATACATAGATTAATGATAGGAGGAGAAACCCTTTTCCATTGATGCCAAAGGGGGAGAGTAAGTTCAAAGGAGAGAAGCATCATCATAGGGAGAGTTTGTGTATGCAATTAGTGTGTTTCCCTCAATGAAAAAGGGGGAAATTGTTGGATATTGTCATTGATGTAAACAACCGACGTCATTATGATGTGATGATGATTGGTTAGGAACAACATGAAAAAAAATCTACCTAAATCTCAGGAGAGATAGCGTATTAGATTTCACAAGATGAACGCAATACAGAAACACCATTAGGATCAAATTCCCACATATCATTGATATTGATCTATTAGAATCCAAGTACAAAACAAAAAATCTCAGAAGGGAAAGCCCATTGCAGAAACGCGATCAAGATTGAAATCCCCACAGTAAAAATACAAAAGAATCGAGGGAGAATATTTTCCACTGATGTATATTTTGGGACGAACTATGATAGTTATATGAAGTCAACTTACTTCTGGTTTAATCAGGGAATCTCACTCCGAGAGAATTGAGAATTGGAAAGGAATAACCCAAAGTCCCGAAGGAAAAAATTAATCTACACCATTGATCTAGAACTAATCATAGTCATTGGATCAATGATTCATGAGATCCCTAATAGCCGAAATCCGAACAACCGTTGGATCATGTTAATCTCTTTGCATCAAAGATGGATCATTAGATAAAGTCAACATGATCGAGGTTTATTCGGGGAATATCACTTCGGGAGAATTGAGAACTGGGAACGAATAACCCAAAGTCATGAAGGTGAAAATGAATGTAGACCATTGATATAGAACTAATTGCAGTCATCAAATCAAGGATTCATGAGATCCCTAATAGACAAAATCCTGGAAACCATTGCATTTTGTTAATCTTTTCGGGTCAAAGATGGATCATTAGATTAATTCAAGTTTCTTAAGGTTTATTCGAGGAATATCACTTCGAGAGAAGTGAGAATTGGCAATGAATAACCCAAATACCCAAAGGCCAAAATAAATATGGATCGTTGATCTAAGAGTTGATCATAGTCATTAGATCAAGGATTCATATGAATCTACGATGAAGGACATGTGACACGAAAAGAGATTTGCATCAACAAGGACATGTGGTGCAATCATATGGTCAGAAGTGTCAAGGTCCAGTTGGGACTTTAGGGTACATAAGTCACGAATCAAGGTGACATGTGGCAACTAGTCGACTAATGCCAAGTCAATAGTGATGTCAGCAAGTTACGTCACTCTGGGAGCTTGTCCTTTATGGGAAACCAACAATTACATGAAGTGTCAAAGGTCAAAGTCAATGCTAATTGTTGATATAAGATCCTCTAGGATGAATCGTGACCATTCAATCAAACTCTTGGAATAGTTAAGCCCATGGTCCTAGCTCCTATATTTGTGGAGGTTATTAAGAATAAAGTGCTAATAATCACTTCAATGGAATTTACTACAGAAAAGTTTAATGACAGGAAAACCGGAGTCTCGAAGCATCGAATTCCTGAAGTGAACTAGAACCGTCCACTCAACTACACATCAACTCATGGTCGTTTATTTTTTTGAAACCCCTAGACAATCTATGATCATCCATCTAAAAAAGAACAAATATCGACTCTCTGATCTACTTCGGTGAAATGTACTTCATAAGGTTTAAATATTGCATAGGATGGAAGTCCCAAAGTCCTGAAATAAATAGTGGTCATCCATCTCAACCTTTGATTAAGTCACATCCATTGATTTAAGTAGTGGAAGGATAACTAAGGATTGAAGCTAGACCATTGATATGGTTCTGGGATTCATGCTAACCATTGGAATTATCCTAGTGAGAGGTATTTACTTCGAAGAGTTGAAACTATGGAATATTGGATGAGAGAGAAATCATATGAAGGCAAAAGTACTAGAGATCTAGGTTACATCCCCTTTTCATGGGTTACAAACAGATAATCCATGAGGTGTTGGGTACATCGCTTAGTTAATAAGATCATGGTTTTGCATAGATGGTCACATGTAAATGGTTTTAAGGAAGCACCTCTGTAGAATTTGATTTCTGCAATATTTTCCATATGTCGGGCATCCTGGATATCATAAAAAAAATTCATCAATAAGAATCCAATACTTTTGGTTGGGAATGAGCAAGGAAGTGGCTAATTACATAGAAAAATGTCTAGAGTGTAAAAAAGTGAAGACTGAACATAGGCATCTGGTTAGAATGTGCTCGTTTTACCATAGACAATATCACTATTTTCACCCAATTATAGGCCAAAGCCACCCTCCTAGCACCTTAATCTTGGTCACAGAGAATCATTTCAGAAGAAAACCCTAGGATAGATAGAAAAATAAAGGGTAGCGCACCCTTCTCCAAGGATATCGCATCAAACAAGAGCTGATAAGATAATCCAAACCATAACCAAGAGATAGTCCAAGCCAAAACTGAAATATGCTAGCTGGAGCAGCTGCAATGACAACTCTCCTCTAGACTTGCGCACAAACTGGCCAACTGCAGTGCACGCAAGTGTTTCTTCTACATTTCTCAGAATGCCTTCCATATTGAAGACTGGCCTCTTATATTTATACGAAATCTGGCAGACTCCGTAAGCCGACTTCTTATTTTGGGTACTAATTCTTTAGTATATATCATTTCCTTTAGCCGAATTCTTCTCTTGGAGACTAATAACCTAATACAAGTCATTCCCTTGAGTTGAATTATCTTTTAGGGTTATTAACCAATCAATTAGGGTTTCTTATTGCTTCCCAGAAGATTCTATTCTCGTCAGGTTTACACATGGAGGTAAATACCTCCCACAACTACCATAATATCAACACTCCTCCCTATCTAGGGAGGTATTTGAAGGTAATGATCTTGAGCACAAACATACCATTTACCCGGTAGCATCAACATAGTTGTATAGACTATCTCATGACTAGATCATGAGCACCATCATCACTATCAATGTCATCAGTGGCATTATCTCTCAAAACCATAATCCATATGAGTAATTAGACATGATGTTGGATAAGTCGCTCACACCACAGAGTGACACGAGATCCTTTCTTCTAATTTGGACATATGTCCTAGAAGAGTAAACGTTTTGAACCATTTTTCGTCTGGGAAATATCTTCCCTTTGATCATCAATGTAACTGATAATCATTTCCAACACTGTTGATAGTCTTCAAGGCAATCATAACAATATCATTCAATAGAACACAACTATGTCTATCCATAGTACTACACAACTACAACCTAGTGGTACACTACAACACCAAGTATCACACAGATACTTGATTTGTGATGTATAGTCACACTGAGTGGAACACATCCACCATAGTAGCATACATCTATTGTCTAGAGACACACGGTCTCTATAACAATCATCTCATATCAACTTGCACAAAAAACATTGTTATGATATAAACTGAATCATCTGGGCCATTATTCCACTCAGATTTGTGAGATCTTGGAAGAGCATCTACCCTCAGAAGGTAAAACATCAATGACGAGCTATCTGGACTATTCTTCTCAAGTAAGGAAGAATAATTGTCCTGATTTTTGAGCCTAAACCATTCCCCACCTTGGGCCATTCTTTCGACACTAAACAAAGTGCAACTTGGAGAGAATGAGTCTACCCTAGGGAATGCTTGTCCCTGATAATCTAACCTAGACCATTCACCTGTCTGGGCCATTCCTCTGGCACTAAACAAAGTGAAACATGGAGAGAATGAATCTTCCCTAGGGAATGACTATCCAGACCATTTCCAAAGGAAATGACTGTCTTGCACCAACCTCCAAAATTGACCATTCTTCGAAACTGCTCACAACTGTGAGCTTCGAAAGAATTATTGTCCGACAAGGCGGACCAGTCTTCTTAAGTAACCCTTAAGAAGAGAGACTATCCTAGACCATTCCCCATGTTAACCACAGTGGGAAATCAATTTCTATGGTACATCAACAATCCATCGGACCATTTTCATTCCAAAAATGACCGTTCGATTAGGACCATTTTTCAAACTAGAAAATGCTTGTCTGTAAGAAATATCAAACCACTTTCTGAATTGGAAAAGAACTACTCATCTTGGACCATTTTTCGAACTGAAAAATGACTGCCCATAAATCAATAACACATCAGTGCTCCCTTCCAACCTAGGAGTCATATCTTACGTTTTAAATAAGAAAGTGATCTCCACAAGCTCCAACTTCAGTACACAAACTCTTTTATCTTGGACAGAGGCTTTACCAAAATGTATACTTATTTGCTCATCTGTGGAGATATATATTTGATAAACACTTTCTCTTTTTTAGACTTCATCACGGAGAGTGTAATTCTTTATCTCAATGTACTTCGGTCTTTCTGGAACACTAGTATTCTCTGAAGGATTCATATATCTCTGATCGATCATTGTTGGATTCATCGTTTGTTTCCTACTAGCTCATGACATCGTGGCAAGGGTCAAACTGGAACATATCCAAGTGGTACTTATTCTTCCATCATGAGTGTAAGGTAGCTAGAGAGGTAGTGGGGGATCCCAGAGGGCCCATAGTGATAATAGTGGAGGCCATTCAATGTCAGGTGGACTAGGTCCACTATATTATTAAATAAGGCTCATTATGGTAGTTAGATATAATAAATGTAAGAGAACTTCTTAGAAGGTTCTACTTCTAGAAGATACTTCTAGAATATTCCTTACATTTATTATATCTTACTACCATAGTGAGCCTTATTTACTAATATAGTGGACCTACTCCACCTTACATTGAATGGCCTCCACTATTATCACTATGGGCCCTTTGGGCCCCCCCACTGCCTCTCTAGCTACCATACATTTATTTCATCACTCATATTTCCATATTTTTCCATTTCTATCCTATATGAGCTCCATGTGACATATACATAGTAAAATGAATGATTTTCCATCCTTTGATGATTAATTAGGGTTGATATTTTGGTTTCCTAACTTACTTGTGAAGTTCTATAGTTAACTACTGGAATCCTTAGTTCTGGTAGTTAGCAAGTTATTATCATAAGTCATTTAGTTACCAAATTTCTTGTAGGTGGTCATTTTCACGATCAATTTCCCTAGTCATTTTCAAGCAAACAAAGATGAGTAATGAAAATCTAAAATATTTCTTTTGTGAGAGATAGGGTCATTTAGGTGACACATGGGGAATATTCTCAAAAAATGAAAAATAAAGAGGTGTTTGGGCTCTATCTCAAAAACAAGTAATTATTTCCTATAGTTTTGATAACCAACCTATAATTCTCGTAGCCAAGTTCTTTGATAAAGTTGTAGTTCATATCCATGGATTTGGGCACATGGATATCAGGAGAGAATGATGTTTTTATTTTCTTCAAACAAACTTAGACTAAATCCCAGATTTGATGATCATGAAATCCACATGTTTAGGATCCAATATTTGTTCATTGTAGATTTACTTATTTAAAATATGATCTCATCTTGTTATAAATAATTTCCTTTTGTGAAGGAGAATCTATATGTATAAATAAGAGAGAACATTAGTCATTGATAGGGAATATATCTTAGAATATAATGTGTTATACATTAGGGGGAGTGTGTCCAAGATGATTGTAATCCTTGTAATCCTTTGAATGTTGTAATAAATAACCTTTTGTTTCATATCAATAATTATTTGTTGTATTGTTTCTTTGCAATGTATGCCAAGAGAGAGAGTCTTTGTCTCTTTGGTGTATGCTTCCCAATAGTTTCCTTTCATTGTGTGATGTTATTACATTAGTTGTTCATTTAGTTTATTGTTGATTTATTTGTTCTCTTTTGATTCCTGCAAGTGTGGTTTCCCTATAGAGTTAGGCATTAAAAGCTGAGTTTCTTTAGTAATCATAATATTGTTTAATGTGTGTCATGTCAACCAAAGGAATGTGACTAATGGTCACAAAACCAATTTATTTTCTTTATTTTCGACCAAAGGAATGTGGTTAATGATTGAAATATAAGTTAAGTGACCAAATTGAACACTATAGAATTTCATTTTTGTTATTTCATTTATGCAAGTGTGATCAAATGAGTGTGGTGTGCATCAGATATCTTAATGTTTGTTAACCCTCAGAATCCAAAATATACGTGAGAATCTATCGGACTCAAACCTACAATATAAGATACTATGATTTTAATTCTTGTTCTTGAGTGAGTTTTATTTACAAGTTTTATTTAAGCTACATGAATTATTTGAGCCATGAAGTAGCTAACTTATTGTTGTAACAAAGCTATGGTATCCTTGACCTTAATTCCTGGAAATTTATTATAAAAAAAATACCTTTTAATTCATATTTCTTATCTTAGAGTTAGTTTCCTACTCTTGTATATATATTTCCAATGTATCACAAGCTTACAATATCCCTCGTTGATATTTTAATGTAAAGTAATTTAATCAATTAAATTGTCGAAAATTTTTGGTGCCATTGTCGACGAGATGCTAAAGGGATTAAGAATTGGTAATTTTATTTTCTGTCATTTAATTTAAGAGTGATGCATGGAAATGGAAAATCTACTCATGTCAAAAACTAACTTGGTGACAAAAATGTGTTAGTCAAATGAGGTGTTCGAGTATATTCTTTTCCTTGAAATTTGTTTTGTGTAGAAGCTATAGTTTTTTACTAATAGAACCCCCTCCATACCTAATCCATATGAAAGATATGGATTATAAACCAACAAGAATGCTTCAAGGATTCTTAAGAGTTGTTGAGTAATAAATATGTTACTCCAATAAATCTCTCAAATCCTAGCAGTAATAAGTAACATCTCTACATCTCAGGAGGAGAAAATCATGACATCCATTAGGAACATATCTTCATCTCAGAAAGGGATAGAGGATCAAAAGTTCGATGAGAAAAAAAAAGATATAAAATATTTCTCTGATTCTCCTTATAAATTTGGAGAGGATACCAAAGAGCCATGTACAACATTCGATGGAGAACAGACATTATAAACTGAGAGTGAAGAGTTTATTGAGACTTTGTATCCAAATACTTTGTGAAAGAGACAAATGTTTGAATATATATAGGGTATGATAAAGGAGGACATGCAATCCAATGGTACTGATGAAGAAGTAAACCAAAGGAGTATTGGATACATTGAATAATGGTTCCATACAATCCTCGGGCCAGGGCACCACTTCATTCTCCAACATCTCTTAGCACCAAATCAAGAAGATCATTTGACTCCTCATATTTTTGTATATATCAAAGTTTATCTTTCGAGTTTGAATATGAGTTCATTTGTAATAATTTTACACACAAGGCTCCATTGGAAGTACTCCTACACTTGAGAGAAGGTTTTACATTTCTAATTAGTGTAGGATATACACATATAGTTTTGTATGTGAGTCGGAAGAAAGAATAAAAACAAATTAATTTAAAAACCACAAATACAACCTCCGTAGTTAAATTTTGTGGAATTTTTTCTTTAATGAAAAGGTAAAATCAAAGGTCACTCTTCGATGCCTCTCATAATTTATCACATAGACTCAATCCTATGCCACTCCCTCAACACTCTAGCTCACGTATCCTGCTCTGTGGGCCACTCCATTTTCTCTAAGATACCATCCTCGTCATTCCTATAGCCATAATAACCGGCATCAATTTTATTGTAAATTATCTTATACCTAGACCTCCTCTAGTTCTTTTCTTCATGGGGATTACTGAATAGCTCTTTGATGTCAGGGAGGAATTTTTCATCCTCAAAGTGTTAATAATTGGGCCCCTTGTTGGTGGCACTAGGCACGTCAACTTCTCAAATTTCCAAGTTCATATTCTTGGCCCCTAATTTGGCATAATGAGGACCACCAAGATCTATGATCGAAGCTTCCCAATGCCCCTTTTCCCTTATCAACAAGAACGGATGCCTAGTGGATGTATTAATTATAATACTTTGTCAACCTTATGAATGACTTAAGGACCATATTGTATATTCAATAGACGTTAATAAGAACATTTGAAAAAAAATGTTTATCCATAATATTCACCATCATACCTTATCGTTGAATATTAAACATTTCCTTCTCCTCAATCTGCTCCCTCACATGTTCCTCACTAATGTACCTACTAAAAATATCTTGTTCCTTATTCTCCATACAACCATGCACACAATCTCTTTATCATCCAAAATGGGCACATGGGAAACAAACTCTTAATCTTTGTGTTGTTGGTTTCCTTTGACCTAATCTCCCATTTATTTCACCTTGTCCTCTTCTTCCGCTAATAGAACTGGATTAATGGTAACAATGTCACTCTTGATTGTCAACCTAACCCCACTCTTGATAGATTCGATCCTCGACATTCTCCAAAATACCATCCTCATCATCCATATAGCGATTATAACTAGTGTCTATAAGTTTGTATAACCATAATAACTATTGTCTATATGTTTGTATAGCCATAATAAGTTTTTTCTTGATGTCACTTCGATCCTCCAAAACTCATAGTAACTTTTTTCTCGATGTCACTTTGATCCTTCAAAAGTCAATCAGTTTACTTGATTCCCGACAAGGAATTCAATTCTAGGAAAGTTTCAATGTACGAGGAAGATCAACATTAGGAAAATAATTTCTAAGGGTAAGGGAAGCAATATTTACAAGTTACCCGATGAATTCGATATTGTAAATGGGTGAACGACGAATGAAAAATAATGAAGATGGTTTTTCTGTTGCTTCTTTGAAGGACAAGATTTGTATTGTTGAGGGAAAATCAGAAGACTTTTCTTGTAAATGATATTATAATTTCAAACATAATAACCCCTTCTATGAGCATTTTCTTATTAAATACTTCATCCATTCATTATTAATAAGATTTTCTTCATCCTCAACACCATTATTTCTCAGTAGATTTGCATTCCTCTTTTGTAGTCCGATGCAACATGTACTAAAAAACACTTACTTTTCAACCGTTTCATACAAAAATTTGATCCATTAGAATTTTCCAAGTTGGATATCGTCTTGTTTGCGATTAAATATTGAGAAATATCAATGCAATCAGCAAGGTCATCACTTCTCATAATTCTCTTTTCCTTTCTTTCACACACTAAAATGGTTTGAGGAACAATTTTCACCTCGAGAGATTTGATCTCTCTCGACGCTTCGTAGAACCAGAGTTAATATGGGTCTACGATGGTTACAGTCGTGGCCAGTGCAAC
>ML822052.1:0-20696 GCA_009831015.1 Picea engelmannii | reverse complement strand
CATTCATGGGGGTGGTTGATGATTCAACTAATGGTCCTTTCTTCATTATCTAATTTCCTTCCTCTAGAGATATCATGGCTCGTACTTCAAGGCTTCACCCCCCATCAGTCAGTTATGGGAAATTTAACAATAATACATTTACATCATCCACACGCCTTAGCATGGTAATCATATTTTATGATTAATTAAAATATGGGGGAAAACAAGGATGTTAAAATTCTGTCCCCTTTAAGGGAACATCGGCCTCGATGTTCTTTCTCAAAAACACTTGTCATGCCTTTCTCATTCAGTTATTTCAGAAATCTTGATCCTTCTTTTTTTGGTCAGTTCCTTTTTCAGACCCTTAATCTTCATCACTTGCTTTCAATAATTCTTGGACAACAAGCACTTTAATCATAGTATTATGAAAAAATTGCATAAAAATTTCTAGGAAAATTTCATAATCTTAGCACAATAATTATCTGCGCAGTTTGTGGATTTGTATCCAAATGGTTATCTTTTTATCCAGGCTCATTATTTTTCCTTGACATACTCATTGTGTGTACGATCCCAATCAATATTTTAAAATAAATATCAAGGTATCATCTTCCTTGTGGTCACTCACCCTCCAGGCCCAGGCTAAGGCATCCCCTTCTCTGCTATACAGACCCTCAGGTGATCCATCTTGCCTTGCCAAGGTTTTCTCTCACAGGAAGAACTGCCCATAGTGTGCATGATCCCAATCAATAATTTACAAGAACTATTAAGGTCTCATCTTCCTTTCGGTCACTCACCCTCTAGGCCCAGGCTCAGGCATCTCGTTCTCTGTTATACAGTCCCTCGGGTGATCCATCATGCCTTGCCAAGTTTTTCTCACACAAGAAGAATTCCAGAGACTTTATTGAGCCTTACAGTCAAGGCTTCCCTTAGACTTTCTTTATTGAGGAATCCCTCTGGCTTGTGTTACTTCAACACAAGATATTTTAGGCGATCATGGCTTACCACGGGGTTCTCATGGCTCAGTAGTAGCCATTTTTCATGCTTTTCAGCTTGGCATCCTTCCGGCTCAACGAAAGCCAAGGATAAAGGTTACTCTCCTTCTCCTGGCACATAAATAGATAGGTATGAAGGCTACTCTCCTTCTCTTGACTCAGTCATATATAGGGACGAAGGTTACTCTCCTTCTCTTGAGTTAGTCTATATTCCCTTCGATGAGAACATACTCTTTTTCATAGTTCTTCATCGAACCCGAGAGCTCAGTCTCTCGTCTCTTCACTCTTCGTAGATATTTTCCTTTCCGCTATATCATATGCATACAAAAATTCATGAGACATCATTATAAATTTTAAATCCAGAGTTTCCTTGTAAATATGTCACCTACAAATTTCCAATTCCACATTTTATTTTCATATTTGTTCTGCACATGAACTAGATTCATAATTATGGGAGTTTCCTTCCCATAGATGTTTGGATCAACATGCAATTGGTCTTCCTTAGGGGATTACAACACTTCCATATCTAAGACCCCTTTTCTTCCTGCACTTTCAACTTCAATCAACCAAAGAAATTGTTAGTTTTCCATGCACATACATTTTTATTGCACCTTTATAATGTCATCACAAACAATTTCAGAATTGTGCATACTAACAATAAAACTCACTTTCTCAAAAAGGAAATACCATTCCTTGCAATTTGTCTCAGTGGGGAATTGGTCTTCCTTATGGGCTTACAATACCGCCATATCCAAGACCCATTTCCTCTCTGCAATTCATTCTTTACACAGCCAAACAAACTGTTATCCTCGTTTCAACATACCAAACCTTTCAAAACGTAATTCAACATTTCAAAGGATTTTAACAAATGTGCCAATATTCATGGCCACATTCATACCCAATGCACTCTTGCATTGTTTTCAATTTCATCACACTTTATGACCGGTTCTTGCCCATGGTGTGTTGGAATTTAACCAACCTTTTCCTCATATGGCTTAGCCATTTTCCTTCATTCTTACCACAGGACCATATTGCCTGCTATAGGCCAATCACGACCCCCAAATCAATACAAATGAACTCAAAATTTTCACATGAATTTTCAGCATTCTTCCTCCATTAACAATTAGGGTGCCAACATTGTTGGCCAACCAAATTTTTTTTCCATCAATCCTTACATAATGTAGGTAAAACATTGGAAGGTCCTCCTCCCTCAATGGGAAATCCATTTTCTATCCTTTATGCAAACATGCATTTCCTTGAATCAATTCCATGCAATGTGATAACTAGGAACACCTCTATTCCCATATAACTAGTCCCTGCAACAACAATCTAACGCAGAGTGATAAACTCTACCTTTCTTGACTGGACCGGATGGACTCCATTTTCTATCCATGTGATCGAGATCTATAACCTTAGATCTATTTGTTTCAGTGTTATTCTTTTCAGTTCCCGTGTCCAAGCATTATGATCCTGACTACACACCTTTCCTACAAATTGATGGTGCAGATCTGTCTTTCCCCATATCTAACGATTGCAAGAGATTGCAGAACCTCAACCGGATCGAGGTTTAATTCTCCTTTCAATCCCCGCAATGAATACAGGTCGTCTGATCAACGATCGTACCCAAAAAATGAAAACAAAACTATATTGAGTTTAATTTATGGGTACAAGTCCTGACATTAATCCGCGTACATAGGCCTTCCCTGTAATGAATACGGGTCATTCATCTTATCCCTATATTGATTCTAAACTACATGATTCAAAATACAACAATCCAGGAATAGCAGTATTTGACCAAGAATATAGACTGAGAGCAAAGCTTCGATTTTACAGATTGAACCACAGAACCCAATCACGGTACGAGTTTATGTGGCATTAGCGTGTGGGTTCCTTACAGGTCCTCCCACTGATCTTTCACATATCAACGATTCATAGTGATTGTGGAATCCCCAATCTGTTCTCTCTTTATTGGAGAGTTCAATCTCCATAAACTAAAAAGTGCTCGCCCAAATCCTTAATCGTGGTTGCTGATCATCCACCCTGACGAGATCAATGGTGTTGGTTGATTGTGGGTCGTGAACTAACACACCTATTAATTCCACCTTCGCGATCCACAATCAATACGAGTCATCCGATCTACAATCAAACTTCAAACTCAAAATCAAGATGCATTGAATTTAAATTACGGGCACAAGCTCTGACATTAACCCATGTGTTCATTCGATCTCCACAATGAATATGGGTTGTGGATCTTATCGAACGATTGAAATTAGATCCGTTAAATCCAGTGGATTTTGAAATCGATCTAACGAATGAGATCGGTTTCCTTCCGATGAATGGATCATGTTCACTTCCTCTGCCAGGCTCTTGATTAACCTGATTTGATTAAGGTTTTATTTCGTGATCCTCACGATCTCGATCTATAGTTGATCAAAGGGATATATATGATCTCCTAGTAAAGGTTTTTTACCTTTTGATTCAAGATATATTTATTTGGTTCCGATGTTGCTGCATCATACAATCAATCTTCACTGGCATAGGTTCACACCTCCAACATTTGGGTTCTCCTTCCTGAATAATACCCTTCTTGGATATCCTTGGAATACAACTTTTCTTGGTTGCTAGCACCCTCTTTCTGATTTTTACCTCATCAACAGTTCTTTAGCGGGATTCTCACAGTCCTGTCATTAATCTTTCGACCGCAGCCTTCCCATGGTCATCCTCTTCTTGAGGTTTCCCCTTATTGTTAACTGTCTTCCTCAACAGTTCCAATTTCTTTCTATACACAACATGCATCATTAGTTGTAATATCAATTAAACTACATGTATCATAACATTCAAATCGATGAAACTTCTTCAAAATGTCCTAGCATATCTTTATGCATTTCATCACATTATCCTCAATGATTTCCATGAATGAAATATACACAGTTCTCGATTGTTTCTGCAGTAATACAATCATCATCACTATGGTGTAAAACCATTTACTTTTGTTAGTAAGTTATCTTTTCCATTGCATAGGAAACATAACACATAGAAAGAAAGGAGTTAGGGGCTCTCCCCTTCTTCCAATTCTTTCTACACCGCCTGGGACTTTTCATCCCAACTGAGTTATCTCTAAAGGCCTCTGCCTTTTCTTAACATGGCTCCAACAAAGCCTATTCAATCAAACATACTCTTTTATTCATTCATTAGTCTTCTTATTCATTACATGATGCTTTGAAAATGTAATCATCAAAGGCATAGTCATTTGCCTCTTATCATGACAACAAAGCATCTTTGTTCATTTACCCTTTTATCTAATTATATTATTATTCCCTGAGGAAAGGGAATACATTCCCCTCAAGTTATTATTTGGAACAAAACTTTCATGACTCTTGAGAATGGAGTCAACCATGCATCCATATTATTCAGTTAATATGGACAAGAGAAATTCTTGATTTATATTTCACTCATCAGGGAAACCATATGGTGCCTACAACTATACTCTTTCATCATACATGTGCATCACTTGCACGCTTAATATCATTCATACCTAACTAGTATCGATATCATGCTTCATATTAAGAAGCTTCACAATGCATTAAACCCATTCACTCAAGCCTAATTAAACACAACTAAGTATTCATCATGCTAGCTTATTGCTTACACCTTTTCCATGTCATTCACACACAAGGACATATCAGGCCTCTATATCCTTTTCCCAAGGATCTTCCAAGCATCCTTATGATCATGTATACACATTTGTGTATATGTAGGTGCATCTATTGCACATTTTTACCAAATGCATTTACTTGATAGTTTAATTTCATCATTAGTGTCCTTTAGTTTGAGATTTTAGTGAGTTACATGACTAATATCATAGTCATATTTCATATTGATGTTGCCTTCTCTCATGGAAATAACCAACTAGTGTCACTTTCCTCTTTACATGACAACATATAGCAAGAAAACCTCCTTGCCTCAATGTCCATAGGGTTTTACCCATATCACCTTTCTCTGGTTATGAGGAGTTATATATTCCAATTTTAGTGTAAAGTAGTAACTATAACTTCCAAGGATCCTACCTGATCCTATCAGATTCCTTTAAGACCATAAAGTTATTAACCATTATATAATCATCCATCATCAATGCCTGAGGTTCCAACTGCCCATGCTTAGAAGTTGGGTTACGAACACCAAGTCATTCATCCTTTGGGATTTAACCGCTCTTGACAGAACCCTTCCACCTTCAACTATCCACATTCAAGTCTTACTATAAATGTTAATTATCATATCCCAACTTTGGTAAGAGTAGTAATCACTTTGACAGAGGGCTAAAGAAATCCTTCTACTGGAATTCAACAAGAATTCCCAAAATCACAGGTTCAATATGAAGTCCTTCTCCTTAAGGAGTAAATGAAAATAACCATACCTCTTTATGTGACTCATGCATGAGCCCATGTAGGCCAAGTGTTGTAGCCATGCTCTGATACCAATTTGTAACACACGCACGACATGGCATACTTTTTATTTTTTTTATTAAAGGACAGATTATCCATCCATGGTTTATAATTTGGAAAATCGGGGAACCAGTCTGACCTCCCATTCAAGGATCTTTGATTTTGGAACGAAACAACTCTCTTAGACCTTGATGGTCTTGTTCTGCAATTAAATTCAAACTCTTTTGACTTCCGGGTGCAGTTCTAATGGTACTCGTGACCTTCCCCTTTTTCTCTTGTGAAATCTCTGATTTTGGGTGCTAGCCCCTTTTTTGATAATCCCTTCCTTGTCATGACCTTGGGTGATGACCTCACATAATCCACATGATAGCAGGCGTGGCCAAGGGTGGTTTGAAAGAAACTACTTTTCTCCACGCAATTCACCTTGAGCCTCCATGTGTCCTTTCTTCAAAACCGTGGTCTAGATTTTGGCCCACCCTCAACTTTTTAAAGTTCATGCACCTTTGGTCCTCGCAATGCGACGGGACTGCAGACCTCACGACCTTGAAAGTGCTTCTAAACTGATAGCTCAGATCTATCGTTTCTGAATCTATGGATAAAATATAACCTTTCTAAATCAAAGGTTGTGATTTATTTTGCGATGCAGGTTTCGAGAGTTTCAACTCTCAACTTTCGTTTCCTCTGTCAATAACTATCTTTCATAGTGGAAGAACTGTTGACACCTGTCCTCAACAAACATATGGTTCTAATGAACTCTGGCTCTCCGTCCTTCGGTAGTTATTTCTCCTTCATTCACCCTTTTCTCTCGGAGTGCTCCATACCCAAAGTTGTATATTAGATGTCACGCGTCTACTCCTATCAATGGTCTACATTCACTCTCCGCAAACACAAAACTCCATAGTGAATCGATTTGGAGTGTCGGATATTCTAACACCTGTCCTCTCCAAATCGAGGGCCCTGGTCCTCTTTGGGACTTCAACACTTTTCAACCAAGACCAAATACAGGGTCCTTCAAACTCCTCCTCGATCAACGATTTATATCTCCTTGGGGACTTCAATGCTTTCACCCTCTGCTTTCCTCCATAGTTCTTTGTACTTGGAGTTCTAGATATGGTGCCAAACATCCACTTTCAAATCAACAGGTATCGTATACTTTGGGACACCAGCCTTCAGCAATTTCAAATCTCAATTTCCCCACGTTCTTCTTCTCCTGGAGAATTTTATCTGGAGTTCACGATCTGATGACATGCGTCCTCTCACAGATCGATGGCTCCCAGATGCTTTGGCTATTCAACATTTTCTGATTTCAAACGTTACTCCTTTTTTTTTTCCCGGAGTACTTTCACCCGAAGTTCATGATATTTCACCACGTACCCTCTGGATCTAACGGTCCAGATTCTCTTCGACTCTTCGGCTCTTCGGGCTTCAGGAGTTTCAAATTCCTATGCACTCATTTCTCCGGGAGTGCTTTCATCCGAACTTCATGGATTTCCACCACATATTCCTTTGCAATGGATGGTTGCGATCTTCTTCGGCCTTATGGGATTAGGGAGTTTGTCACACTCCTCACTTGGAAACCTCCGAAGTTTTTGATCTATCGACACGTATCTCCTACTGACCGATGGACATGATCTACTTCAGGTCTTTACCCAGAGTCCACAGAATTACGCCACCTATCCTCTAGATCCAACGACTGATGTTTTATGCGGATATTTTCTCGAAGTCTATAGATTTACACCACCTGTCCTCTCAATCTGACACTTGAGATTTACTTCATTCTCCTTGACGATGGACAGTCCCAAACTACTTCAAGACTTCATGACTTGCGTAAGTCCATTCTCCTGTGTGTGAAAAGAACTAAGGCTCTGAAACCTTTCTTTGATCAGACGAGCCATGGCTATTGGTCCTCTGCACTATGATCCAATGACAATTGTCCCCCCTCCTCCCGAGCTTATGATCTCTTCTGAATTAGAATATTTTCTAAGTGTTCAAAGGCCTCGACCTTTGCTCCTCCTATGGGTTTGTCTCTTGGAATGCGTTTGTACACTTGAAACTGCTATCTCCTCTGAGATTTATTCCCCTTGAATATTTATCCTTCCCATGCACTCCTTGCATTTCAGGGATCTTTTCAAAATCATATAGAAGGTCAACGATTATCGACGGTTCATAGAAATTGCAGGGTTCAACCTCCACCATCAGGGGAGTGCTCTCTTGATTCTAATATAATCCTAGTCATTGATTTTCCATTCCCAACAAGATAAATGATGTAGGTTGATCGCGGCCATGAACTAACATGTCTGCTATCAGGTTCTTATGTCATGGGTAGTTTTGGTAACTTGATTATCATCTGCCTCCCAGATGTGGCGGTCGGGATGGTTCTCGAGCATCCTTAGATCTAAGGCTGAGGGTTAACTTTAGGACTTCGAAACTTCAGGGATTTTACCTCCCTTACGATGAACTCGCGAAGTCCAAATGAATCTAGGGATAACTCCCAGGCTCTTTCCCATACCCAATGGTCACAACAGACCATGGCTTCTTCCTAATAGATTTTTTCCATTCGTCTTCCAAACAAGGGACCACCCCCTTTTTTGATACTTCAACCTCACTGTTATTCCTTATATTTGTTAGATATGAAAGTATTAAGAGCTTTTCACTCTTTCTCTTTAACTTAACACTTGGAAGAATCCTTCCGCACACCCTTTACGCTCATTCCTCAACTCTAGAACTTAAGTCGTTCTTAGTCTCTGCCTGCCTCACAGAGAGCTTGTGCACATGTGAACTATCTCTCCTAATCTTTAATAGACTCCCTCCTCCAAGGGACTCCAAACAACTATGATTGTCAACATGCGTACGTGAAACTGTGACTAAGATCGATAAACTCACAATTCACATATCTAGTTTAAGCTACCACAGGGCGCAATCATTTACGAATACAAAACATGTTCGATTCATATAATTTCTTACTTTCCTAATTACACCATCAGGCATACACAAAAAAGGATACAGTATAAATCATTAACCAAACATATCCATCCCTGGATCATTCACAGTATATCTAATTTTATTACACAACTACATCTCAATTGCACAAGGTATGAGAATACTTATCTATTACAAGTTGAATCCAACTAACTGACTGTGGGTGTGTGCCTTTCCACCTAACCATAGGTTCATAGGCATTCATTCTTATCCCTCTAGCCAGCCCTGTGCCAAGCCATGATATCACTAGGGAATTTATGCCATCTCTCAGAGAAAAAATTCTCTGTCATGGTGACACTGCGAGGTTTATCAGATGCTTTCCCAGCATCAAGCTCATGTTTGGCCCTTTAGGTTGTGTTCTCTGCACTTCCTTTTGGTTCCCACATCCCCTTTTCAAGCTTGCGCTCTCGTCTGGTGTCTCTCTTCTTGCTGTGTGTCTGTATGTATCTTACCTTCCCTCCTTTGGAAGGTTTTAGACCTATCCTGTTCCTTCTATCAGAAGGAATCTCGGGTTTGCACGTCTTTGTGGTACTTCGGGTTGATATTCTACAGCTAGACCATGCTTCCATTCATGGGGGTGGTTGGTGATTCAACCACTGGTCCTTTCATCATTAGCTGATTTCCTTCCTCTAGATATATTACGGCTCGTACTTCAAGGATTCACCCCCCATCAGTCAATTATAGGCAATTTAACAATAATACATTTACATCATCTGCATGCCTTAGCATGGTAATCCTATTTTATGATTAATTACAAGCTAGGGGAAACATGGATGTTACAAATAGGCTAATCCCCTAATACATTATAATCCTTAATATCTATGACACACGACATACTAAAACACTTAACACATTATCGTTATGTTTAGGATACACTATACCCCCTAATCCTTATCACGACCTTGGTCATGATCATCGATTAACACAACTTAACCCCTAACTACTATGACATTAGAAAAATTGTACCCACTAACAAAATATGAAACATAATCAATATAACCTCAAACATATTATAATTCCTTAGATGCTAACCCCTTAACATAATACTCCATCATACACTATAACCATAGGGACAACAAATTTATTTTTTTGACTCTCACAAAAATCATTAACATACCTAAAGTCATATAAAAATAATAATCATCTTGATGAATAGATTTAGAAAACTCTCTCCCCCATTTTAGAAAGTGGTACTCCCTAGTGTAGAATCACCTTGAATAAAGCTACACAACAAAGCCCTATATTGTTGTTTTCTTCCCAAAAGAAATCCTTATTAAATATATTGAAAACTCCGAACAATTTGAAAAGAAATTTGTTGTAAGATAATTATTGGAATTCAAGCCTTTATTTTTTTTTTAAGTAAAAAAGATAGTACCTGCTATATTAAGTTATCAGAGAAACATTGACAAAATACACCGAGATATAGTTTTGAGCCACCAAAAATGTTGTCGTTTTACCGAAAACCAACATAGTTTGGAAAATTGTTTTTCCCTTTGTCCTGCCCGAAGAAACCAGGACAGATGGCCATAGGTCAAGTTTACATGTAGCAACAACATGATTAAACATAAAACAAACTAGCATATCAGAACCTAGATACCTGATGACTTATCGCCCTTGCCTGTCTGCCACATGGACTTGGCTGGGATGACGAATGGTTGCGCGCAGAATGGACATTTCCTCTTTGCTGGAGCGTTGGAGTACGCGTCAAGGAGAAAGTCCAGATGCTGTCCCATGAGAAGGGCTCTCTGCCCCTGGTCTTCCATGTGGCCTCTGAGTTCGAACACCAAAGCCAAATGCTCTGCACAGAGGAATGGACCATGCAAGTCATGATTACCTACGTTGTCGAAGATTTCGTTCCCCACTTCCACGTTCATCCCAGATCTGGCCTCGATCTCAGTCAGTCCTACACCGACCGCTTCCTCCTTCATCCTTGGTCTGGTCTCGTCCACGTTTCTTTCGGCGCAAGCCTTGTCCCGAGCCTCCTCCTCGATCGTTGGCTTCTCAGCATGGATGGTGAGGCTGTAGTCACCCGTCCACAGTATCTCTTCAACGATACACACAGGGAATTCATATGTCATCTCATCTTTAGGACCGCTACCATCCTGTAAGTCCGACGCCATGGCTTGGGGTTCCAGAGTGCTCACTAATTCCTCCAGGTACGACGTTTCTTCAACATAGAAAGTTGGAAACTTGTCCACGACATCTCCCTCCAGACTGCTTCCAGGCTCAATTGCCATGGTATGACTGCTACATTCTGTCCCAGTCTCAACAATAATGGCATGCAGAGCCAATTGATTGGTGCATTCCCTTTTCCAGAGAATGGAAGTCGTCATCGACAGAGCGCGCTCTAGGTTCTTCCTCCTTTTCCTTTTCTCTTTGTGGGTGTACCAGGTCGAGCCACGGTGAGGCCTGCCTTGCTTCCTGGTCATTGATGCTAAGGGGTGGATAAAAATGCAGAGATAATGCAGCGAAACGAAAGTGAGCCGAGACGATAAGGAACCAGAGCTGCACTAGAGCTCCCAACCGAAGGCAAGGTCCAAAACGAGAGCGAGCCAACTCTGTCCAGGCGCTCAAAATTTCGAATTACCAAATGACAGATTCTCCTGGCTATCCATAAATCCTGTCAGGTTGAGTGCGGTATGAGCGAGAGCTTTTGTGCGAGGGAGGAGTCCCTCCTCCGTATACCGGTTGTAATGGTCGGCTACCATCATAAATGTGGAGAGGATGGGTGGTGGCCATCAACATTTATGCTATGGTTCGATGTTGAACCATATGACAAGGCATCACCGTGTGTCACCCCATCCGGGAGAAATTCAAACCTTTATTAATTTAACATTTTTTATATAATTTTTTAATATTTATTTTTAATTTTTAAAATATTTATTTAATTTCAATTTCAATTTTAATATAATTAAAATAATACAATTTTATATAAAAAAAAATTTATAATATTTTTAATTTCAAATTTTTAAAAAATATATAAAAAATAAAATCAGATAAACAATAATAATAAAATACTACCTTTTATTTTTTACTGAAGCCTTCCAAGAAATATAATCCTCACATAATACACAAAACAACGATAATACATATATACATAACATTTAAACAACATTAAGTCCAAAAAAATTGCGTTTTAAGGATTCAATTCAATTTTACTGAATGAACAATAATATATTTTAAAAAAATTGGAAGGATACTCAAAACACAGATTGAATTACAAATTCAAACTCATTTGACCATCTCCACATTTCTTCAAACAGTAACACTCCAAACCTCAAGCCCACCGGGCCTGTTAACAAACTCTTTATTTTCACGAACAATAGTTTAACCAGTAACTCTCAAAATCCCTAACCCACCAAGCCCGTTGAGACCATGAAGGGCAAATGGATATTGGTCAATTGCTTATAACCAATTCAAACAACCAATAATTTTTTTTTCTAATAATTTAGATAATTAGAAACATACTCATAGTTGAAAGATTTAATTAGAAATTTAAACTCGTTTCACCATCTCTTCATTTCTCCAAACAATAGTTAAACCTGTAACTCTCCAAACCCCTAGGTCATCGGGCCTCTTAACACAATGAATCTTAAGACAATGAAGGATGAATGGATAATGGTTGCAATTAATATCTCTGGAAATTACTTGAAAACAAATCAAGGTCTTGATAACTTACTTCAAAACAAATCAAGGTCTTGATAACTTTCTCACTGGAAAAAAAAAAAAATTATTATTTTTTTAGTGATCCATTTTATTTAATCTATTTTATAGTTTATAGACCGGTGTAAAAAAATATTATTCTTTTAGTGATCTACTTTATTTAATCTATTTTATAATTTATAAATCAGTGTAGATCCATCTTAAACTCATATTATTATTATTATTATTATTATTATTATTATTATTATTATTATTATTATTATTATTATCATCTAACCTAATATCAAAGTAACATAACATCTTTTACATATTAAACTATAGAGCACCTAACTACTCTCAATACAATGAACCATTATCTTTTTTATACAAATAAAACAATATTTTTACTAACCATGTTATAAAATATATTTTCTTATCCTAAGTTTTATTTTATTTTCTACATTTATTTATATTTTTATATCAATTCTCTATTTTCCTTTAGATCTCTCACTATATTCGAATTAATATATGGAAACTCTTCGGTGTTAGTATTCCCTCCTTGCTACAAGAAATTCCTGATTTCTCTTCTAATTTGTTCCATTATCCTTATAAGGGCCCAATAGAGTTGATCCTTGGAACAACGGCAATGCTTACACGACATATTTGATCAAAACTACTCTACTACTAGATTCATCCATTGAGAGCGTCACCATTGTATTTTTGTTATATAGCTCTCTGCTTTCCCAAACTGAAAGGAATTTCCACATATTTAAACAATGTTCAATTTAAGACATAGGGAAATTCTAGAATTCTATAGATTAAAAAAGTTTAAAAGATGAGGAGTAACATTATATAGGTATATATGGTTTTTTCCATGGTTTATCATTTCCCTAATGCACTCGTGAACTTATCTAAAATTTTATTAAATAGCTTAAGTATTATAGAAAAATATCCTAAATATCCTCCCATGAGAGGAAGAGTATCATCGACAAATTGTGATTGGTTTATTGCCTTAGCTCCTTTAACTTAAAGAATCTATCAAAGGTTTCATATTGTTCTTTTTTCTTTAGTATTTTTCTTAATGTACCATAATTATATAGAGAAGTAGACATAAGGGAAAACCTTGTCATAGTATTCTTTTAAATTGGAAGAAGTAGGAAGTTCTTACATAAACCAAAGGTGTTATCCATCAATTTCTTATGAAAACCTTTATCTACTGAATAATATAATTTGGAAAAACAAAATTACATAAAAATTTAAACAAAAATTAGTGATAGATCCTATCAAAATAATTTGTCATATCCATTTTAATAATGATTCTTTTCTTGTTTTTTAATATTTACGTCAAAAGGCGTACACCTATTGACAATGAGCACAATTAATCACCTTTTAATCTAAAATTGTAATCTCATGGCTAACAATTGAAGATGCTGACATATTCTTAGTTGTCCTCCCAAATCAATGAATGTGATTTCCTCTTCATAACTTTCTTGTATTTTTGAATGCATCCGTTAACCTGTTTACCTTTTAACATTTACCTAATCAGATCAAGAAATTACTGTAGCACTATATGATTGCCAGGTTTAAATGATTAAACTTTGGATTTAGCACGTTGACTGTAGAGGCTCATTTTCTGGTTGTGCGTTTCATTTTCTGGCTGTGCGTTTCATTTTCTGTCCACGCTTTTCGGCATTCATCAACCATGGTTTTTAGTGGTTGTGCTAGTTCTATTACAATGGATTACATACTACACAAGTAAAATGTTATCTAGGATTTTCTTCTTCTAAATAAAAACCCCTTGGATTTTTGAGATAAGATTTGAAAAAATATTATTTAAGTGATCCTCCAAAACTTTTGTTATGATTTTATAGGTGGTGTTGCAAAGAGAGATTGACCTATACTTAGAAAGAATTGAAGGAAATATTTCTAAATATAAATCAAGGAAATGAAAGAGGAGTTTGTGGTGCCCTCAAGCTTGGGTTCCTTTCTTGAAAAATTAGGAATATTGTAGAGTTTGTAATTAATAATGGTCCAAAATTTTGTGTTCCCTCAAGATTGGGTTTCTTCCTCAACCAATTAGCCATACGGTAGAGGTTGTTATTAATAATGGTCCAATAAGAATGAAAAAATGGATTGACAAGCCATTAAGCCCCAGGGATTTATGTGGCTTAAGACCCCAAATCACTTCAATCTATTCGTCTTCAGAAATCCAGTTTCCCAATGATTGAAAGACAAGGGATCCCTTGAAGCATAATTTTGACCAGTTTAGGATAAGGTGCTTCTTCTTCTATGTATAATCCTTTTAAGAGGTTATGGGTTTCCATTTTAATGGGCTCAAATTCCATAAGCCTTTCACTACTTTCCAAATTTTTTTCTTTAAAATTGTTTTCTTTGGTGTTTGGCATTAGCTTACTTATGAAAGAATGAGGTATTCTTATCCTCATATTGTAGCCATAAGATTC
This sequence comes from Picea engelmannii, assembly GCA_009831015.1. NCBI lineage: Eukaryota > Viridiplantae > Streptophyta > Pinopsida > Pinales > Pinaceae > Picea > Picea engelmannii. The sequence goes on along the minus strand of ML822052.1, from coordinate 6,200 downwards.
AAGTTTTAAAACTATAATGATTTTCTTCTTTTGAGTTAGCCTAATAGAGATTTCTACATGATCCCTTTCCCTCAACAAGTGCTTGCAAAGTAGCTTATTCTATAATTTCAATCTACTAAATTGGGATTTAATATCCATTTTTTCCACGTATGGAGGATTAAAACATGGTTTAGAAAAAGTCTTCAATTCAAATTTGGCCATTCTAACTTTTGATTCCTATAGAAAGAAGGATGATCCCATGACTGGACTATTCGACACATATTTAACTATATCCAACACTCGTAGATATTGTAGCCAAAGAAACTTAGAACAGAAGGGGAGAGGCTCAAGATCTTGAGTATGCTGAAATACTTGAGAAATGGGATTATGATTTTAAATGCTATATGGTAGGAGATTAACCAATTTTCTAGAAATAAATCACTATCGCGAAGGAATCAATCTAGCCTCGTAGTTGTATGCCCTAAAACCACTCTTTGATTTGACAACATGAACTTTCCTTTCTTTGGGATAATGTAAAATAGGTTAGAATATAAAATACGATCCTCCATATTCTCCCTAACTTGATCAAGCATTTGGTTCCTCCCCCTTTCTCCTCATTAGTGAGAACCATCTTTAAGTTTCCTGCTATTATGCATTTTTTCTCATAACCATAATTGCATTTCATATAATATTACCAAGATATTTTTTCACAATATTGTACTAGAGCATAAACATTAAAACTATGGACCTTCTTTTTGGTTTCCCTATGAACCAAGATGACCAAAATATAATTCTAAGTTTCTTGAGAAGAATATACTTTAATTATTGACTTATCCAATAGAGTGAAAATGTCCCTCGATGTTCCTGTAGCACATATGGATATTTCGTTACTTTCCTTCCATTGTTTGGTTCCTATTTATAGAATATACTTTTATTATAGGTTTGTATCCTAGATGAGGAGAACAAGTAGTTTTTATAATCTAATCAAGTCTCTCAAATCTTTTTTTTAATATTTTTTTCCCATCACACTACAATTCTAGGAGATTGTCTTCATTATTATAGTGACAAGGGTTTAGAGATGCTTCCTAGCACATATCATCGTGTCTTCAACATTCCAAGAATTTAAATAGAAATGATTTTGACTCCTATTTTGAAACAGATCTTAGTATATAACTGGATCCCTAAATTTCTTGATTCTCTATGATGACTCTATCCTTTTTTAGATGGAATTATGTTAGGTTTCTTTGGGATTCACTCTTATTCAAGGTCTTCTTATCATCCCTAGGTTACTATTGATCCTTTTTCCATCTGAGCCACCCACTCAATTTGGGAGATAGTATTAGCTCGACCTCGTTCTTGGGAGGAGGAGGGTGAAAGATTGACACCTTAGATTTAGGTTGATAAACTAGAGGAGGAGTTGGCTTATGGTTAGAATGAGACAAGATATCAAATTTATTGGAAGAAGAGGCTATTGGGCCCTTAGAGATATTGGAAAAGGAAGGTCCTACTTGTTGTTTTAAAATTTATTAACCTATTTTCATTGATCTTCTTTTTCAATAGATTCATTATTATGGGTTGAAAGATTACAATCTTTGACAAATTGACCATACTCATTACATCCCTTTCTTTTGAATGGGAGTTTCTTCTAATCCAATTTTATCAAATGTTTCTACCTATTTCTAAATAAGGTGATAGCGCATGGAATCTATTTTTCTATATCCACATTCATAGATCTTGGCACAAGAAAATATTCTTGACTTTGAATCAGATTTGTCAATTTATTTCCCAAAATAATTTCCTATGTCTTCTAGGGAGTGGTCACTCTAGTAGTGCAAAGGAAGACAAGGAAAACAAACCCAAACTAGAAGTACAAAGGCAACATCCACCTTAGGGAAAAAGTATATATCATATAATAATTAAATTACATTCATCTAAGACCCATAAAATGGGGTCCATTCCAAGAAATTAAATATTGATATTTCATTTTTTTCAAATAGAAAATCATAGAATTCATGGCCATAGAAGTGATGGGTTAGATTACCTTGGATCATTACGTTGGAGTTATTATCTATCCATAAGTCCATCAATCTAGGAGAGGTCCAAAGACTAGTAAGTTGTGCAATGAGATCATGATTATCCAAAGCAAAGGATTTTAGATAGGATACCAAAGGAGTAAGCTTAACCATAGGGATGAAGATGGTTTCTTTCAAAAAACTAGGTCACATATATTTCATCTTCTACTTTTGAGAATTGAGTGAGGATACTAGTGCTTGGAAATTCATGGAATTATAAGAGGTGGAGGGATTTCCCCTTCCTATATCCATTTCTAAGAGGTAAAAATCAATAAGATGGTGATTTAAGTGATAAAATCAAGGAAAACTAAGGTTATAGTACAAAGTGTGGAGACATAGAAATATTACATAATCAATTAAATTGTTTATCTCATTCAATAATAATTTGTTTGCATTCATCCCCGTGACCTCAAAGGAACACCAAAATAATTTGTGAAACTTAGAATGGAACTACAATCCGTTCAAAAATATCCACCTAATTAAAGCAAACAATCCATCAGGAAAGATTGCCATTAAGTTCTTTCCAAATATCCTCCCTATGAAAAGAAATAAACCATTAGGTTATTTCAAAATATTTCCATCATACACTTTCAAAAGATCCTCTTTATGTAAGGATATAATCCATTGGGACATTTTTTAAAAATGCCCCATTAGAACATTTTCAAATATGTTGGTCAATGCCAAAGACTGAGGCCATTGGCCATTTTGAAAGATAAGTCATTGAGCCATTTTTTAATATGTTCCTTGATGCCAAAAAATCAAGGAATTTGGTCTCTAACAAAATAAAGGTTTCCATCCTTATTCAAATTTAATACTTTTCTCTTAGACATAAAATGGGAAATTCAAACCCAATTCAGAGAAAATTTCGATCTTCACCAAAAATGGGCATGAGCCCACTTCAATGGTAACACTTTGAAGATAAAAAGAAAAGTTCATTGAATTTACCCTAGAAAGGACTACAATATTTGATTAGCATCCAAAATTAAAACATTTGAATGTTATTCGAAGTCGCTTACTCTATATTTGAATTTATCATGTGGCCACTACTAATGTGGATACATAATTTGAATTGTACATATGCCAACAATCCAAATTTGATGAAAAACACAAAGTGGACCTCAAAACATCTCAAAAAATTAAATTTTCATGAATGCATGCCTCTAACAAATGTAGCAGATCAAATGAATAGAAGAGTCTCAAGGACATTCAATGCTGAAATGATCAACACCATTTCAAATTCAATGCATTATAAGGTCATTCAAATTCATTAATGCTTGCAAGAAAATAAGTAATTGAGAGATGATCCTTCAAATTAACAAAAACAACCAATTTGAACTTTGACATTTAGTCAAACAATTGGCATGGAACTATGAATTTTGTCAAAAATTTAACATCAATATCCCATACTAGTCCAATGCTAAAAATTGAGCTCTAATACCACTTTGTCACACAATCAAATGTCTTTCTTGGCCATTAAGTTACTCCATGTGTAATTATTTCTTTAATTAACCAAATATTAGGCTAAATTCAAACTCCAACATAAATGTCATTTTGAATTCATATGCATAAACAAAATACAAAAATAATAACAATTCATAATTTGGATTTCATACATTTCACATTAAATTCAAGGCATCACACATCATTTTGAAAAAAGAAAAGAAAATAGAAGGTATTGCAACAGAGGATTATATGAATACTTATCTATAAATAAATGCACGTCCACAAAACTGGTTACTAAGGAGAAATTTTCAATCTGACCATAAGAATCAACTATGGATTCCACCCATAGGCTACGCCATGATACCACTAGGGGAAATAAAACAAACTAACGACTCTCTTACATCACTTAGCCAATCTAATTTCTCCAACTAGATAAATTTTCGCCACCAAGCACTCTCAGTAACCATCCAAAAAGGGTTCAAAAGGAAGACAAGTCTTCATTTATTTGCTTCCATCTAGTGCTCTTCAATGTGTGCAAACATAGTGCAATCTATTTTCTTCTTTTATAAATAACCTAGTAGAGTTTTACTTATCTCTCAAGTACTCAATGAGAATCAATATAGAGCAAAGGGGTGGTTCCCTATGTAGCCTAGTGTCTATGCTCTTATGAAACCAACCATTTGTCTTGTCAAATCCATAATATTGACTTTTGTAGCTATATGTGGCCATCCACATGCTCAAATCTCAATATTAGACATGTGAATATAGTTGCTACATTCAATGGTGTCTTTTGATGTGAAAGAATGTGGTTGAAATGGTGGGAGGAGGGCTAATTGATGGTTACAATAATGAGAGTATGGGAATTAATTTTTTGCATGGGGAAGGAGAGTGAAAAATAATAGAAAAGGTTTGCATTGTTATGAGGACATAGTCTGTTACACTCATTCCTCCTATTTTACTCAACCCCATTTTCCTTATAGCTATGAGAGGTGCACTAACCACCACCTACATTGAATGATTTTTGGTTTAGGTTTAAATAAATCACATGATAATAAGAAAAAGGGTAAGGTTAGGAAACCAATGAAACTTGGATTGTTTAACTCCTTTAGACCCACTTGCCTCTTTCTTTCTAGCACTAACATGGTCCCTTTCTTTTTTAAGAAATGTTTTTTTAGATGTTATATTATTACATATTTTCTATTTATCTATTTGTTTACATAAGATAAGAACGCCATGGAAACACAACAACCTCACCATAATTGTAACCCACCATGGGATTAGATACATATTCTCTAGTTAGGCATTGTCCTTCATTTTCGTAGTGGCAATATTTACAATCAAATTACATATCTACACATGTAGCAGTTATTGTTAACAGAGGAATTGAAATAGAGGATTATACGTATACTTATCTATAAATAAATGCATGTCCACAAAAATGGTTGCTAAGGAGCAATTTTCAATCCAACCATAGGAATCAACTACGGATTCCACTTGTAGGCTAGGCCATGATACCAATAGGGGAAATAAAACAAACTAACGACTCTCTTACATCACTTAGCCAATCTAATTTCTCCAAGTAGATAAATGTTCACCACCAAGCACTCTTAGTAACCATCCAAAAAGGGTTCAAAAGGAGGACAAGTGTTCATCTATTTTCTTCCATCTAGTGCTCTTTAATGTGTGCAAAAGGAGTGCAATCTATTTTCTTCTTTTATAAATAACCTAGTAGAGTTTTACTTAGATCTCAAGCACTCAATGATAATCAATCTAGAGGAAAGGAGTGGTTCCCTATGTAGCCTAGTGTCTATTCTCTTATGAAACCATCCATCTATCTTGTCAAATCCACAATATATACTTCTACATCTATATGTGGCCATCCATAGGCTCAAATATCAATCTTAGACATGAGAATATAGTTTCTACATTCAATGGTGTCTTTTGGTGTGAAAGAATGTGGTTGAAATGGTGGGAGGAGGGGTAATTGATGGTTATAATAATGAGAGCATGAGAATTAAAATTTTGCAGGAGGAAGGAGAGTGCAAAAGAATAGAAAAGGTTTGCATTGTTACGAGGATAGAGTCTCTTACACTCATTCCTCCTATTTTACTCAACCCCATTTCCCTCATAGCTATGGGAGGTGAAATTTGTCACTAACCACCACCTACATTCAATGATTTGTGGTTTATATTTAAATAAATCATGTGATAATAAGGAAAACAATAAGGTTAGGAAACCAAGGAAACTTGGATTGCTTATCTACTTTAGACTGACTTTCCTCTTTCTTTCTAGTGCTATCATGGTCCCTTTGTTTCTTCAAATGTTGCTTTCTTAAGAATTTTTTTTATTAGATGCTATATTATTAAATATTTTCTATTTATCCATCTATTTACATAAGATAAGAACAACATGGAAACATAACAACCTCACGATAATTGTAACCCACCATGGGAATAGATACACATTCTCTAGTTAGCCCCTTTCCTTCATCTCGGTAGTGGAAATATTTACAATGAAATTACATATCTACACATGTAGCCATTATTGTTAACATGGATTCACTCTCACAGCATATCATCATCATTAAAATAACAAATTCAATTTAGTATTAACACTCACTACACTACACTTACTATGAATATTTCTAATAAATCTTGATGTGTAATAGGTTTATGATTTATTAGGTTGATGGTTGGGATGGATTTA
>ML822051.1:120508-130790 GCA_009831015.1 Picea engelmannii | reverse complement strand
TGCAGATAACTTTACACCAAAAGGAACAGGAACCTTGACTGGTTTACATTCCTACATATTAAACCTCTGCAATATTGTCTCGACATATTTTCTCTGATTTAACCAAAGTTTCCTCTTTTTCTGATCTATTTTAATTTCCATTCCCAAAATGAAATTTGAGGCACCGAGATCCTTCATGTCAAATTTAGAGGACAACTAAGTTTTCACATCCTGGATAATCTCCTTGTTGTTTCCTATCATCAACATTTCATCCACATACAAGACCAAATAAATCAAATGATCACCAATTAATTTAAAATACGCACAATGATCCTCTTTTCTTCTTGTGAAGCCAAGTCCCAGCATATATGTATCAAGTTTTTAATACCACATCCTTGGTGATTTGTTTAAACCATACAGGGACTTTTTCATCTTGCATACCAGCTGCCTCTTTCCCTTCAGAACATAACCTTCCGGTTGCTTCATATAGATTTCTTATTCCATATCCCCATGTAGGAATGTTGTCTTCACATCCATTTGTTATACTTCAAAATAAAATGCAGCAGCAACATATAACACAAATATTATAGAGGTTAACTTAGCAACAGGAGAAAAAATATCACCAAAATCAATTCCCTCAACCTAAGAATAACCCTTTTTTACTAACCAAGATTTTTATTTCTCCACTTTTCCTTCTGCATTCGGCTTCTTTTTAAATACCCATTTGCTACCAATGGGATTTCTTCCAATCGAGAACTCCACTAGATCCCAAGCCTCATTCTTGTCCAAAGTTGGCATTTCTTAGTCCATGGCCCTTTTCTAGAGATTTCCATCCTCCGAATCCATTGCCTCCCTAATAGTTCTAGGATCATCATCAATAATAGACAAAGAAAAATTTGAACGAAAATCAGATGGAGTATACCTTTCTGATAGCCTTCTTTCTGGAACTGATCTCCTCAATATTGGAGTATGAGGATCTTATTCTTATGATTCATGTTCCTCTGTAGATTCTGACTCATCATCATTTAAATCAAACTCTATTTTCTTTGGTTCTTCCTTACTTGATAAGAATTTTTGTTTAATAGCATGCTTCATTTCTCTAAATACCACATCTCATCTATACACTACCTTCTTAGTTTTTGGGTTCCAAAGATTATAACCTTTGAGACCATCTTTATATCTAATAAAGATACACTTTCCAGCCTTCTTATCTAGCTTACTCATGTTTTCCTTTGGAACATGAACATATGCATCAAAACCAAATACCTTGATATGTGTGAGAGAAGGTTCCTTACCAGTCCATACCTCTTGTGGAGTCTTGTCATCCAATGTTGATGCTGGTGATCTGTTGACTAGGTAACATGCAATACCCACTACCTCTGCCCATAATTCTTGTTGTAACTCGACACCACTAAGCATGCACCTTTATTTTTCCATCAATGTCTTGTTCATCCTTTCTGCACTCCATTTTGTTGAGGTGTATATGAAGTAGTCTTCTACCTTTATATACTGCACTTCTTACAGAATCTTCAAATTCATTCCCGCAGAACTCTTCGCCATTATCTGTCCTCAGCACCTTAATTATTTTATCTGTTTGATTCTCAACAAGAGCCTTAAACTCTTTAAACCTATCAAAGACTTCAAATTTCTTCCTGAGGAAATATATCCAAGTATTCCTCAAGCAGTCATATATAAATGAGACATAGTACACATATTTTCTCAATGATGGGACTGACACAGGTCCAAAAACATCACTGCAAACTACTTGTAAAATTCCTTCTTCCCTCGTTGCACCACAGGGGAATCTTACCCGATTATGCTTCCCATATAGAAAATGTTCACAGAAATCAAAATCTAGAGAGCAGTTAGACATACCTTCAACCATACCTTTACCCTGTAGTAGTAGAATACCCTTCACTCTGATATGCCCCAGTCTTTGATGTCACAGCATAACCTTTTCTCCAAAGACTGTAGGAGTTCTTTCTTCTTCAACTCCAATATCAAGAATACTGGAAATATTACACCCATCACTAATAGTGCTTCCTTCCAGCTTATACAGAGTTCCAAACCAAAATCCCTTCAGGAACACCATTTCTCCTCAAACCATCCTACATGTTTCCTTTTCAAATATTGTTTTTACCCCTGCATCGTCCATTTTTCTTACATAAATCAAATTTCTAGCCAAACCTAGGATGTGCAGAGCATTAGGCAGTGTTCTAATCCATCCATCTATGAGCCTCAACTTGAATTTTCCTCATCCTATGATTCTGGTTGTCGAATCGTCACCTAAGGAAACACTACCTCCATCATACCTTTCATATTCATAGAATCACTCCCTATGGGGAGTCGTATGAAAGGATGCACCTGATTCAACCAACGATTCCTCATGATTTGCATGTATGCTTGAAGAATCCAAGTACACATCCCCTCCTTCTTCCTTGGAGGTATTTTATTCTGTAGAAGGAGATTCTTCAAATCCCTTCTTTTTCTCAACTTTGTATCTACAATTCTTCTTGTAGTGCCATTTTTTCCCACATATCCAACATACCTTTACAAACTTTCTGGTAGATTTAGATCTACCCTTAGAATTAGATCTCCCACTTGAGAACTTAGATCTATTTCTTTCACGGGAACGTCCTCTTGCAAATAATGCGTCTGTTCGCTGTCCTTCCATATTCTTATGTCTCATCTCCTCTGAAAACAAGGATGATACTACTTCATAAAACTTTAAGGAAGTTGTATTACTACCTATGTCCATAACCAAACTATCCCAGGAGTCTGGTAAAAAAGACAGTAAACTGATACATTTATCTTCATATGAAATTTTAATCTCAACAGATACTAATTGACTTACCATAGTATTGAAGGCATTCAAATGCTCTGCCACTGAGTCTCCATCTCTCATCCTTGAGTTATACAAATTATTTCTCAGGAATAGTTTATTTACTAGGGACTTCGGCTAATACAACTTCCCCAACTTTTCCCATAAATCATTGGTTGTATCTTCCTCTGACACATTTAGTATTATTGATTCTGAGAGGCACAGTCAGATTGTGCTCTTTGCCTTCCTATCCAACTTTTTCCAGTCATCTATTGAAGTTCTTGTAGATGCATTACCTGGATATACCACAATCCCTTGATCTATGTCCACCAACATATCTTCCATCTTGAGCTTCCACAGCTCAAAAAAATTCCCATTAAACGTTTCGATCTCCATTTTCAAATTGCTTTCCATTTATTTTCACATTAAAACTCAATACCACAGATATCCCATTATAACAAAGATTATCATAGTCTCGAGCGAAACCCTTGACCACAAAGGTGTCCCCCTAAAGACAACAAATATCTGATACCAAATGTAGGTTTTAACCTTGTACAATATTTATTGCAAACAAATTTTTAGTAAAAGAATAGAAAAGACACAATGGAAAATACAAATATTACACAGTGATTTTTCCCCTAGAAACCCAAACCGACAAAACCAACATATTCTATATTCATTCATAGTGATACATTGTTTACAATAAAATATACATATAGGATGCAGCAGCATACAAAACCCTAACCCAGTGACTTGGATTAGTCAACAACCTTAATTCGTTAACCGAAAAAAGAAAACCATTGACAAACAAACCATGTGTCAAAAAACCACCTAAATATGTGACACGTTTCCCGAGGTAGAAAAATATTTCTCGGGGGTGTTGCCCTTGCACCCCCCAAGGGGGCGCCTAAAGGCCCCCACTCAAACCCCCCTGCTCGTCCGACACAATGCAGACAATACAACTCGTGCCAATAATATAACACATACCCAACACCAACAACCTCTAAACAATTGATCTAAAGATTAACTTTTACAACATTAAAGAACACTTTACTTATAGTATTTATAGTAGGCAAAATCCTGAATAAAGGAGACAAAAAATGGTTACTTATCCATGTAGATAATTGGCTACAAATATCATGAAACTTGGGATTTTGTTACAGTTGAATACCATGTCACATTACTAGTTGAGTACCAGTCAGCCTTAATTTGGTATTCAATTGATTTCCACATGATCTCATGTCAACCTATTGTTATTTGACATATTTTAATTCATGTCGATTACCTCTAATTCTACTTTTCCCGGTCGATCCATCTTGACCTTCGAATTTCACTACCATTCGATCCACCTTGACTCAACTTTCACTGCAAAGAATATAACAAACCAACATGTCGATGGAATGAAGCATGCAGGTGAAGTAAGAAGTAATCTATGTATGAATATCTTGGTTTGGATCTCAGTGCTTGCAAATATTGTAATAGTAGGTTGCTTCCTATAGTTTTTGCTGAGTTGGTGCTCAGTTGAGGAGATTGGTTTCTCCAGTAGGTTGGTTCCTACATATTACTGAGTTGGTTCTCAATTAAGGATATTAGTGTCTCGAGTAGTTTGGTTCCTACAATATTTGTAACAGTAGTTTTGTGCCTACATAAATTTATAAAGATAAGTTTATGGTTTTCTCTTGATTGGGTTTCCATGTTAAACTCTATGCATTATAATTTGAGTTTATATGTGATTATGTTTTATTTACTAATGAATGATTGATGAATGGTTAAATAAAGTAAAGTTATCTTATATTGATTCACCCTCCACCCTCTCAATACAAGCATAATTTCAACAATTGGCAGGCTCCTTCAGAAATTTTCTAATCGTTGGAAGGTAGATCTCAAGAGAACACATGGCTTGTCAGGAATGTGTCTCTACAAACAAGGCTCCATTTTTTGATGGAACAAACTATGAATCTTGGAGTATAAGGATTTGGAATTATCTAATGGCTCTTGGGTTTGATATTTGAAAATCAATCATGACTGGTTATATAGTCCCAACAACTCCACCAACAGATGTGGTCTATCATATTCAAGAATTTTCAAGATGATGTATTGTAAACAAGAAAAAGATATTTTGGACTATATAATGTGGTGAGTACATGCACAAGAGATTTAACTAGCAGAAGAATGAACACAACTTGCAAAAGTGAGAAGATGAGAAACAAATTGGAGAGAAAAGAATACAAAATGTATTAACCAAATGAACGAATGATAATTTACACATGATATAATCTGTATAGCTCAATTAATGTGCACTAAAAGAGAAGAAAATGTGCCATAATGGTGGTGTAGAGAGATATGAACACACACAGGAAGTTGCCAGAGTTAAATACCACCTAGTCCTAGTTAACTAGTCATGCAGTCTTCAGTTAATTGAGTCACACGTGTGGAAGACAGAGAAGCACATTAATTTTTTGGTGATAAAGCTGAGGTTGTGATGCATGAGTGACTTCCACTAGTCTAACTAAGTATAATTGGATCTAAAATGAAGAGAATATTCTCCAGAATGTAGGAGAGGCTCCTAAAACATAGGAGGCCCTCAATAATGACTAATAAACAAAGGAAAATAAATAAATAAAATACCTTAGGTGTGTGTAATATATTCAACACCCCCCCTGAACATTACTATGGGGAAATGAATAATGGGTCTCAGAAACAAGATCCATGTTAGGTACCCATGAATGATGCAACTAATGAACAATGAAGAAATAAAGTAAGGAAAGAGGGAAGACCTCATGGGAACCCCCCCTCTCGCAAAGTACAATGTATCAAAAGAATTAAAGAACAGGTGAAATCCACCATGTGGCAGGTATGCAATCTCCAAAACAAAGAAAATATGACAAGTCAATGAAGCATGATTTGGTGATGACAGAACATAATCTACGTGAATGAGTGTGCTAAAGATGAAATATTGTAGTTGATACTAGTTGAAAAAAATCATATCTCTCCAAATATTACAACATTATTCTACACCAAGATGGTCAAGCTAGTCAGATTGCTTCCAAAACATATAATCAAACACCATAAAATTCATCAAAATAGTGGTGAATGGAACTGTAAAGGAGGCATAATCAATCGATTCAAGAGCAATGAGAATGGTTTCCATGTATCATGGATGAAACATATATACAGTATGTCCTCAAACAATGGCTCAAATACTACCATGATCAATCATCAATACAACCACAAACAATCCTCAAAGTTGGTACCTTTCCAAGATGTTGTCATATACCCCTCTGTGTAAATGCATTGAAAGAAGAGGAACTAGAAAAAGGTTGCAGATACCTGAAAGGAAGAAAATGTTGTCTCTAATAATGATGTTGAGGATGTCAATATGTGGAGTATGTAGACCTTGAATTTGATGTTGAAGAGTCTTCTACTACCAAAGACTCTAATGTCGGTGTTGAAGAGTCTGATACTGGAAACTCTAATACTGAATTTTTTGTTGAATATGACTGTGAAAGCTACAAAGTTGTATCAATAAGAGGAGTAGCTGCTGGTTGTTGCAACTCAATGGTAGAAGATTCATTTGATTTGATGGAATCTTATGATTGAAAAAATTGAGTCTAAATGGTTGAAATATCAAGACAACTTGCTAATGTAAATGAAGTCCTAACAAAACAAAGTATCATTTTTGTTGTTCTTATCATAGGTTGAATGAGATGTGAAATCCATTGTCCATTCTTAGCAAGGATGCCACCAGTGTAGCCCATGTTATGCATAAATTTTGTTCCAATACCATGAGTGTGTAACTCAAAAGTTTGTGAAGGAATCTTGGGAGTGGTAGGAAATGTAAAAGCAGTATTAGAAGCAAGAGATTGTTGCAGATCTTTTTGAAAACAAGAAATAATATCTTATTTCTCTTTTAAATCAGTCAAAATATGCTCATTGAGAAAAGTGAATTGTTGCTCCATATCATTAATGTGGGTGATCCAAGTATCAACTTGACTTTTTTTCTCCTCCATTAGACTCCCAATGAGTCCAAAATCCCTAGAAAAATAGTTACACATGTTTTGAAGACAAATCTAGGATCTCTCTTGTTCACCTCGAAGTTTTCTAACTTCTTTGACAAGTTTTAGATTCAAACTCTGAAGAGTCAAGATAAATACATATTTTTCCTCCATTACAATGATTCTCTAACAATGAATGATATCAGTGAGATATTCATTTGGGAGTAGCGGTATGAGGTTCATCAGTAAATGGAAGAACAAACATAGGGGGAGCATCCCTTTGCCATTGATATCAAACAGGTGGAAGTTGTAGACAGAGGAATAATTGTAGACATAAGGAAAGTTGCATACAAGGGGTGTATCTGTTACAAATTATTTTGGTCACCCTAGTGATCGATTGACAACATGTGTTCATGGTCCCATGAAAAGATAAAAATAGTCTTTCTCCATGAGTAAAGTGATTGGATTTCTCTTCTCAAAAACCCTATTAAGGAAGGTCGTCACAGGCTGTACTATACATAGGGTGCAAAGATGCCTAATCGTCACCCCTTAATCTCAAGTTGGGATTTGACGTCATCATGGGATGCACTATACCTAGGTTTCAACGATGTCGAAAGCTAAGGAAAATTCAAACTTCATGAAAGTTCTAGAAGGTGATCTTCTAGAAGATGATGTGGTTTCTGAATGGTTTGGATCTTACTCACTTCTTTGATTTGGTGGGATCATCCTAATCTCCTCACCCATATCTCTTTCACACTATATAAAGAGGGACCTCTCATGGAAAATGCTAAGCATGGAAAGGCTAAGATTGAATAAGCTAGGAATTGTATGGAGAATTTTGCATTAGATCATGCTTGAGAGCCTCATTTCAGTTCATCAAGTTATTGTGGATATTCTTAATTCAAGGTTGGAGCAAAGGTGTGTGTGTTGGAAAAAAGGGCCATTAGAAGGGGACCTTGTGACATCAAGGATTTTGGTTGTAATATCCACTTTCATTTAATATGATATAGTAATATGTTTCTTTGCCATAATACTAGTCTTTTTTTATTGTATGATTCCTTGATCACATGCATAAGTTCTTGTTGAGTATATTGTGTTTCTTTCACTTTGGTTGGTATGTGTTCCCTTGCATATTCAATATCACAAGAGCATAGAAGTGGAGCTAGGATGAAAATGAAAAGAGGAAGAGACATTTAAAAGGTATGTTATCTATCTCTTGTTAATTAGTAAACTCAACGATTAGAACTTAGGGAAAGTTTCATGTTCTCTTCTATTTTGTTCTAGTTTCCAGTGGGATCTAGGTAGATCTTTTTATGTTCAAATTTATCGATTAATCCTTCTTAATCTCCCTCATCCTTCCACACTACGCCAGCTTCAAAGTTTTCAAGGGAAGGAAAACATTTTACGATGATTCATCCCCAATTATGTTGAATTAACGAAAGGATTCACTCTGCTACTCGAGAAAGGTTACAATTTCATATGGGATGACACTACCACCAAAGTCTTTGAAGCTTTGAAACTCGCTTTAACCCATATGCCACTATTTTTTCCACCTCATTATATCCGAGATTACTTCCTCTACTTGGATTCTCCAGACTCTACCATTGCCATGGTCTTAGTCCAAGAGGATGATTCACACAATGAACATGTGATATACTATTTTAGTAGGAGTCTCACAAATACCGAAAAAAAATACTTACATCTGGAGAAACTGGCCTTGGAAGTTGTTCGAGTTGTTCAATGTTTTCGTCACTATATCATGTTACACAAAACCATTGTTATTTCCAATTGCAACCCCATGCAACACATACTTACTCGACAATTTTTTGGGGGAAAGTAATCCAAATGGATTGTTATTCTCCAGGAGTTTGACTTGGAATTTGAATGTGCTAAGTCAAAGAAATCTTTGGTTTTTGAGGAATTAATATGTGACCTTCCCTCTGTTGAGACAGAAAATGTGGCAGAGGATTCGTTACCTGACGAATCCCTTTTTCTAATCAGTTCTGATGACGTATGGTGTTATCCACAATTTTGGTCATTGTGATGATGTAATGGTGATGTCGTGATGATAGCCAATCAAACTCATCATTAAAGAACTCCTTCCTGAAGAGGGTTGCTCTTATCTATTTCCAGAAATCATGTTTTGAAGATAGTTCGTAGGCTGCATATATACTCTCCTGTGAGAATGATACATTTATGCATGCTGCATTCAACTAGGGTGCGAAATTTTCGCACTGTAATCATTGACAGGGTGCGAACATCTTTTTACAAAGGAAAAAGCTAAGATTCTTGAGCCTTCTAGAAGGGAATCTTCTAGAAGGGTAAGTTGGTATTCGAATGTTTATTCAGAAGCTGGCATTCCAAATTTGTTGGGATCATTCTTATCCTAGCAACTAACCTATTCTCTATTATAAATTGATGAGAATACTCATGGAAAGGGTTAACAAGAAGTTGGCAAGCTTGAGAGATCTATTGAAGAATTGGTACATGATTGTATGGAGAAGTGATGCTACAACAGACAACAGCAAGGTCATCATGAGTAGTTGATTTTCTTCATGCATGAGCAAGTGTGTGTGTCAGAACTAGAAGCCATTGAATGGAGATCTACGACATCAAGGCTTAGGTTGTATATTTCTCTTTCAGTTAATCCAATACATGAATATGTCCCTTTCCCATAATGATGATGTCATCTTATTACATGATTCCTTGATCACATGTATAGACTAGGTATTGAATATATTAATTTGATTGTACTTCGATTGGTTTGTACTGTTGTGATTGGACGGCACAAGAGCATCGAAGCAGAGCAAGGAATAACAGAGATTTAAGGAGAGCGTTCATAAGGTATGACCACCATCCATTTCTCTTAGTTCATTCAATAACCTAGATCTAGGGAAAGAGTAGTATTCTGTCTTGTTTTGTTCTAGATCCAGGTGGATCTAGGGAGATTGGTCTGTGTCCGCACTCACGAATTTATCCTGAAACAAAATTGGTGACTCCACTGGGGACTAATCCCTTTTGTCTGTTTGGTTTCTGGATTTTCTGTGGCCATTTGCTCTTGTTGCCTTTCTCTCCTGATTTGTAAATCTCCGAGTCCTCGGGATACCCTGAGTGACCTTCTGGGTCCAAAAGCCAGTTTGATTTTTGCTTGTTTTTTCAAAATTTTCACTAATTTCAGGGATTCCCGCACTGTACCCATTAGCAGCCTGCGAGAACCTTGATGGTTCGCATCCTTCTTATATCTTCCAGTGCGAACTGTTCGCATTCTGCATTGAAGTGACCTGCGAGAAGTTTACATTCTCGCACTGTGTCCAAGGCTTGCCTACGGGAAGATTTTGAAATTTTTTTGGAATCAAGTTTTGACTTTTGCAATAGCTCAGTAAGGTTGATTTAAGTCTTTTTGACTCTTTGGTTTACTGGCTTACCTAGTTTTTGCTTCCTTTTGCTTGCTGGACTTGATCTAGGTTTTCTAGGCTTGTTCTTGCTT
>ML822051.1:53132-76534 GCA_009831015.1 Picea engelmannii | reverse complement strand
TTGTCCATGGCACCTATTCTCAGAGGACCAAATTGGTCCCTTCCTTTCCACATCTCAACTGATGCCTCAGACACTGCTTTAGGAGGAGTACTTGGGCAAAAGGAGAACCAACAGAATTATGCAATCTATTTTACCAGCAAAAACCTGACTCCCCCTGAATTGAACTACACAGTAACATAGAAGGAATTTTTAGTAGTAGTTCATTCCATCAACAAATTTTGTCACTATGGGATAAAGGTCATATGGGCCAGGAGTTTAGTCAGGAAGGCTAACGCGTAAAGAGCCGTATCGGTGAATTAGCTCATCGAGGATCGTTGGATCATTTATGAGAAACTGTGTATCGGATTTTGGGAATAGGAGTGACAATAGGTTGGGAGTCACTGCGTAATGAAGTCCCAAAAGTCTCGAAAACTGAAGTTTCAAGACCCCCAAAAAAAAAGTGCAGAGTCGAATGAGAGCTCAGAAAACCCATTGGAATCGAAATGTCTTTTGTTCTTGTTGGTGTTAGTCATAAATGTTGTGGATTGTTTATGAAGTTTAATGGCCTGAAAAAATTTGAATTTAAATGCATAGAGTGTGTGTGCAGAGCTCAACAAAGGCCAGGACTCCAGTTAACCAATGCCGAGTATGGAGTGGGGAAAGGTGCAGATTATCCCCGAAATAGAAGACGAACAGGAAGGAAAGGATGTTAATCTGGGATTCGAAGGATCGAACTCTAATGGAAATGGAAAAGAGAAGGATAAGGAAGGACACATAATGAAAATCATTGAAGGATTGCAAAGAGAGGCCAAGGCTCGCCGAGCTGATAGCCGAAAGCTCATGAAAGTTAGGGATCGCCAGGGTAAATTAAACTTAAAATTTTTGAGGAGACTGGAAAGAATAGAGAAGAAACTCGAGAAGGGAAGAGACTCAAGTAAGACGGAGAGTCACAGAACCCATGGGAGAAGAAGTAGGTTGAGGAGTGGTAGCCGACATCATAGTCTCTCCCAAAGACATTATGTCAGGGAGACACACAGTAGTTCAAGTCTGTCCCCTACCAGAAAACATCAAAAATCGGGAAAGGAGGAATTGAAAGGGGAGATGAACAAGATTAAGCCTCCAACATTCAATGGAGAACATAAGAAGGAGGAATATGTCGAGACTTGGTTGCTTGGCATGAAGAAATACTTCCAACTGCATAATTATTCCACCCATGCAGAAGGAAGAATTGCAATGTATCAACTGAAAGGAAAATCATCCATGTGGTGGGATCAGTTTGTGCAGGTGTAGCACATCAGAGAGAAAGAGGTCACTTGGAAGGAATTTAAGAGGTATTTTGAGAAGAAATACCTGACCAAAAGATACTATGACAGAAAGATGAAGGAGTTCTTCGAACTCAAGCTAGGCAACATGACTATTGATGAGTATGAACGAAGTTTTCTAGAACTACTGAAGTATGTTCCATTCATCAAAGATGAGGCTACCAAGATTCAAAGATATCTGAGTGGACTGTCACCTTCCATTGGGGACAAGATTCAATATGATGATCCTAAGACCATGGAAGAAACAATAAGAAGGGAGAAATCCTTATACGAACAACAAAGAGAAAAGCCTACCTTTCGAAAGGCTTGGGATGGCCAGAAGAGGTTTAAGAAGGAATAGAGGCAGAAGGGAAACAAGCCTCCCGTTTTCAAGAACGGCCCTGGGGAACAATCATCCTTTAGAGACCCCAGGAAAGCTGAAGGGAGTGAGCAGATACCAAGGTCTCCACCTATGGAGTGTTGGGGTTGTAAGGGGAATCATCGGTACAGAGACTGCCCCCACAAAAAAGACAAAGCAAGAACTGTCCATACTATTCGGCAAGATGAAACAGTGGAGGATATGGGAAGTAGAATGTCGAGGATCTACGCAGCCCTGTACAACAAGCAAGCATAATTTCAATCGCACGTGATTGAAGTGGAAGGTATGATCAACAACCGACCACTTGTTATTTTGATTGATTCAGGGGCTAGCCATAGTTATGTAGAGCTTAGAGTGGTGGAAAGTTTGCATCTAATGAGAAGCAAACATGAGAAGTCTTGGTTAGTGCAGTTGGCCACAGGGACCAAGACGAAGGTCATTGAATTGGTTAAGTCATGTTCAGTGGACATGAAGTGAATGAGCACTAAGGATGAATTGAACATTCTTCCTTTAGGCTCATACGATTGCTTAATTGGGATGGACTGGTTGGACCAGCACCATGCCCTTATGGACTTTCGTAACAAGAGATTTACATGTCTAGACGAAGAGGGAAATCAGGTAACAGTCCAAGGAATTCCCAGATCCTTGGCTGTGAGAGAAATCTCAGCCATGCAGCTGAAGAAATGTTATCGGAAGGGCTGTCAATTATTTGCAGCTCGAGTGGAAGAATCATCTTGAGATGTAGTCTCAAATATGGAAGAACATGAAGTACTCGAAGAATTCAAGGATATATTTCAAGAGGGATCTGGACTACCTCCAAAAAGAGACATCGATTTTTATATAAATTGGATGCCTGGAGTAGCTCCAGTTTCGAAGACTCCTTATAGAATGAGTACACTAGAACTGAAAGAGTTGCAATTGCAGCTCGAAGAGCTACTAAAGCATGTTTACATTCACCCCAGCGTGTCACTGTGGGGAGCCCCAGTCCTATTCGTGAATAATAAAGATGGACGTTGAGGCTATGCATTGATTTTCGGCAGTTGAATAAGGTCACTGTCAAGAAAAAATATCCTCTGCCAAGGATAGATGATCTTTTGATCAGTTGAAGGATGCGAAAATATTTTTGAAAATAAATCTCCAATCAAGATATCACCAAGTGATAATAAAGGATGAGGACATCAGCAAGACCGCCTTTAGAACAAGGTATGGTCATTACGAGTTCACGGTGGTGCCGTTTGGGTTGTCCAACGCACCTGCTATCTTCATGTGCTTAATGAATGGAGTGTTCAGAGATTATTTGGACAAGTTTGTCATAGTCTTCCTGGACGATATCTTGGTGTATTCCAAGATAGAGGAAGAACATGAGCAACACCTGAGAATGGTGTTGCAGGTGTTGAGAGAACACCAGCTGTACGCAAAACTAAGCAAGTGCTCTTTTTATCAAAGACAGATCCACTACTTGGGACATATTATATCTAAAGAAGGGATCATTGTGGATCCTGAAAAAGGTATAGGCTATTCGAGAATGGCCAGCACCAAGGAATGTGGTAGAAGTTAGATATTTTATGGTTCTGGCAGGCTACTATAGGAGGTTTATAACTGGATTCTCAAGGATAGATCATTCTATCACTTCCTTGCAAAGGAAGGGGAAGAAGTTCCAGTGGACTGAAGAATGTGAGAGAAGCTTCCAACGATTGAAGCAGCTGCTAACTAGTGCTCCGATCCTGAGGATTGCAGATCCAGACAAGGATTATGTAGTGTGCATAGATGCATGTAAGGAGGGGCTGGGAGGAGTTCTCAGCCAAGAGGGATTTGTAATTTGTTATGAGTCCCGAAAGTTGAAGGAACATGAGAAGAATTATGCCACTCACGATTTAGAGTTGGCAGCAATCGTCCACGCCTTGAGGAAATGGAGACATTACCTCATGGGAAAGAGATTTGAGTTGAGAATAGACCATAATGGTCTGAAGTATTTATTTGATCAGCCGACCTTAAATGCCAGGAAAATTAGATGGCTGGAGTTTTTGTGCGAATATGACCTTGATATCAATCATATCAAAGGGAAAGAAAATAATGTGGCTGATGCACTCAGCATAAAAGTGCATGAATTACATGCTACAGCCATTAGCATGTACCAAACTGAGATGAAAGACATAATTTTGGAAGCTGCAAATGTTGATTTGCAGTACAAAAATCTTGTAGCAAAACTACAGCAGCGTGAGAGACCACATACCAAGGAAAGTTACACCTTGGGAACTAATGGTTTACTTCTGTATAAAAACAAAGTGTATGTACCTAATGTCCGAGAATTGAAGCTGGCAATTCTAAAGGAGATGCATAACGTGGCTTATGCTAGACATCCTGGATATCAGAAGACTGTGGCAGCAGTCAAAGGCCATTATTTTTGGCAGGGTTTGAAGAAAGAAATCGTTGAATACATCACCATATGTATGGAGTGCCAAAAGGTTAAGGCTGAGCATAGGCACCCAACAGGGTTGTTGCAGCCTTTACCTATTCCTGAATGGAAATGGGACATGGTAACAATGGATTTTATCACCGGACTACCTAGAACAAGCAAGCAACATGATTCAATCATGGTGGTAGTGGGMAAACTTACTAAAGCTKCCCATTTTATTCCACTGAAAACCACCCACAGAGAAGCAGATGTTGCTGACATTTTCTTAAAAGAAGTTACACGTTTGCATGGAATTCCTAAGACAATTGTGTCTAATAGGGACCCGAAATTCACTTCGAATTTCTGGAAAGGAATGTTCAAAGGATTCAGAATGAATCTGAACTTTAGTATAGCATATCATCCCGAGTCTGATGGACAGACAGAGAGAGTGAATAGAGTAATAGAACACATGTTGAGAATGTATGTGATGGATAAACCATCAAGGTGGGAAGACTACCTGCATTTGCTAGAATTCGCCTACAATAATGGGTATCATGCATCATTGAAAATGAGCCCATTCGAAGCGCTCTATGGAAGAAAGTGAAACACTCCAGTGAGCTAGGATAATCCAGTTGACAAAGTAGTAGTTGGGCCTGAGCTGCTCAAAGAGATGGAAGATCAAATGATAAAAATTAAACATAATCTAAAAGTTGCCCAGGACAGTCAAAAAAGTTACGCTGATAGTAACAGAACCCATAGAGAATTCAAAGTGGGTGACCATGTTTTCCTGAAAGTGAAAACTAGCAAGAGTTCCATAAAGCTGGGAAGTTGTGCCAAGTTGGCAACAAGATTTTGTGGGCCATTTGAGATCCTAGAAAGGATTGGGCCAGTTGCATACATGCTTGCATTACCTGCAACTATGACTGTACATAATGTGTTTCATGTTTCACTGCTTAAGAAATATGTACCTGATGCTAATCGTATTATTGATTGGACTGTGATTCAGGTGGAACCAAAAGGTGTCCTGAAAGTGCATCTTGTGCGCATATTGGACAGGAAAAGCAAATAGCTCTGGAATCGAGCTATAGAGCTTGTAAAGGTCCAGTGGACCTGGTACGGTCCTGAGGACGCGACATGGGAGCATGAAGAGGTTATGCGGGTAGAGTACCCACATCTTTTTGAACAATTTGAAAGGCTTGCAAAGACAGTGTAAGTTGCACTGAGGACAGTGGAAAAATAAGGGGAGGGGAATTGTAGTGTCCCCAAGGGCGAGCCCCGTTGCAAACCATGTTATGAAAGAAATTGTAAGTATGTTTTATAGGATGGTGAGCCAATTTTTTATAAGCTGGAGGCTTATGTGTTTGTTAGGCCAGGGAGCCTAAGTGTTGAAGGCCAGGAGCCTGTTGTTGTATATGTAATCATGCAGAACACTTAATAAAATATAAACACCACCAGGTGCAGACCGACCATGATGAATGAGTGAAGCGGGACTGAGCATCCACAGAGAGGGCAAGGAATTAGGGGTTGTAAGGTGGGAAAGGGGCTAAGTGTTGAGCCTGGGGGATAAGCCTAGGGGGCTTAATCCTGGGAATAATATTTTAATATTAATCCAAAAAGACATGTGCATTTTGTGTTTTATTCTAAGTTTGGGCAAGGGAGGACGTACAAGGGTGATGCGTACTGGTGGAACGCATGCAGTTCCATGGGTGACAAGTGTCAACCCTGACGCATGCAAATAAATGGCCAGGGTGATCCATGAGAAAGGTTACTCCTCCTCCATTCTACCTGATGGTCTGAAGGTGAAGGATCGGACCTCTGCAAAAGAATACCCTGGTGCATCCTTGAAAGCCGAAAAAACCTGGGTTGACTTCTAAGATAGCCGGTGTGACCCCTGTCTGAACAGTTCGAACCTATGTTGAACCTGCGTGGATTGTTTTTCATGCATCCCTGACAACCAAAGCATGAGTCTATTCTATGCTGGCGGACTGGGAAATAAGAAGTGACCAGCCATTGTTGAACCTGTTGGGAAGCCCGTGTATGTTTTTCCCGTGAGTTTTTGTGAGCATGCAGTGATGGACTGCGTGGGGTCTTGTTGACCAATGGTACAACATTCTCTCTAGGTGAGAGAGGTGATTGAGGTTGGAAGAACAGGTGGTTGGCCTGTGAGCGATTCTCTCCAGGTGAGAGAGTGCGCGAAGGAAGGAGAGGACTCCTGGAAGGAACCCTGTAGCTGCCACACAACTCGGAGACTTCCGGTCCAGCCTGTTCCTATAACCCAAGGTAAGGGAGATTAGTAGCCGAAGGACTGTCTAGGTGACAAAGAAGGTGTATTCTCCTGGGGTGGAACAGGCATGTGGGGAATGAGGGTTTGTGGGTAGTGAGCGTGGGAAGTTCCTTGGAGAGAATTCCTTCCTTGTGGTTGTGTGTTGTTTTCCCTGTAACCTCAGCTAGCCTAGTATTCCTTTTCTTGGGGTGGAGCTTAGTCCCAGCTCGGGGGTGACCCACTGTTGAGTTGATGAGCAGTGTAGTCTAAGGCTGGGAGTTTCGTTGAAGGCCTGCACTTGGTTTGTGGATTCTACCACTGTTTTACAGATAAGTACTAGATGATGCTTTAATTATGTTTTGTAACTCTGTGTATTATAATTATCATGCAATTGTTGTGTATTTGGATTTATGTATTTTCCATGGATTATTTATGTTAAAAATGATTCTTATGCTTACTCTTAGCTTAAATGTATTTCTTTGCTTAAATGCATGTGATTAATTATGAATGAGAATGTGTTATTCTGCGTAGTAACACCTACACGGTAACCAAGGTGCACTACAGTTATTCTGGGTTATCTACCAAGAGGTGTTATAGTAACCTTGGTAGCCGAGTGAAAAGGGTGTTACAATCTATCCTCTACCCCTTGGAATACTTATACTCCAAATATAATTGGTTAGAGTAGTTATTCACAGGAAATTGGGGGTTCATCCAATAAATTTGATCTAACCACTTAATTAATTATAAAACCAAGGAATAATTGGTACATCCAATTAATAACCATACATTTTTCACATGGGTTATTAGATATTTTAATCAACAAACCAAAATTTTAGATGGATGACACCTGATGGAAATATAACCATCGAGAAAACGACATTTTTCCCTCGATAAAATTTTCACAAACTTATATTTCCTGATGGGATGTGGTCCATTCATGGAAAATAGACAAATGAACATGATCATTTTAGAGGTTTGATGCATTCATACCCTTGTTATAGAATGTTTTCCATATGATGAATTGTTGAAAATTCAACTACTAAGGTGCATTGGTGGTTGGAGGATAGTTTTGTAGAGTTTTTCGACACTAGGGAAAATAAGTGACATATTGGAACCTAATGATTCTACATCATGTGGAATTTTATGGATGTTTCTCGCTATGTAAAGAATAGATTAGATGAAAAATACTAAGATTCCATTTCATAAGATACTGAAGTGGTGTGGAAAGGTAGGGAGGAATGTGTTTTAGCTAAGGAAATGCATCAAGTGATTCAGTAATGTGTCTTAGCATGTGGTGCTTTTTGAGTTGTCTAAATTTTTCTATCCTTCCTAAGAAAAAGTGAATGAGTGGAGGAGGTTCAATAGTATATCAAGTGATGTGTTTTGCCTAGTGCTTCCTATGCCAACATGAAAGTGATAAAGTTATAACCAGTGAGCCAAATTACACTCCCAAAAGGAGTAAATTAGTATAAGGAAGAAAGAGGTCTCTTATTCCTTAAGAATATTTGTTGAACTCCAAACAAGATAAAATGATATCTATTTTTAGATCACATCAATTGGGAAACTGCAACAACATGTCAACACAACCAGTAATGCCATTTTTCCTTAAGAATCCAAAACACAATTAGTGGGAAATTGAAATAGTACATAAAGGTAGACAAGGATGTATTTTACCTTGAGGAATGATCTATCAAACCTTCCATATGATAAATGGTATGTAAAATAAAAATTAACAAGGTATAGGTGTGCAAGAATGAAGTATACAAAGCAATTTACACGTTGGGATGCATGTGCATTATTGTTTTCTTCCAACTAGTCAATATACCTCAGAACATGCACACATTTATAATGTCTAATTATGGAGATGTAGGAGGGAATCCAAATATCTGAAGCACTAATGAAAACATTAATAAGTGATATGTGACTATCACACACTTTCCACAAACAATGTTGTCTCCCATGACATTGATTTTACCTTGGGGAGTAAAGCACAATTCCCCTTTCATACCAAGATGAGCCTAGGGATGATACTTCACCAACAATATTATTTTGGTTTTTGGATTGGTTGGATGTGTTAATGATTATATTCCAATATCTAATTATCCTTAAATCCGTGATTATAGTTTCTTACTATCTTTGCATATATATATATATATATATATATATTAAAAACTTTTATGTTGCACAAACATAAAGGTTTTCAAAGGCATTGTTCAGTGATAGGATATTCCAAGATAAAATATGAAACTAAAAAATCATTCCCCATGCTCATTATGCCTAAAATGACTAGATATAACACTTAATTAGCTTCCAATCCATGACTATAATGATTAACATGAGTTATTAATTAATTGACAAGGTTTGTTTTAATTGATGGTAATGATTGATTTAATGCTTTGTGCTACATGAATTATCCTATGGATGATAGTCCCATAATGAAAAACATATAGAAGAGATAAAACACATACCTCTTTGTTGTTCATTGTCATCTCATTCATCATTCCAGTCATTCAAATGATTTCAAATCTTCTAATCAAAACAAAGAAGTCTTTAGTTAATATGTATTTTACTTGTTGGATTCCTATA
This sequence comes from Picea engelmannii, assembly GCA_009831015.1. NCBI lineage: Eukaryota > Viridiplantae > Streptophyta > Pinopsida > Pinales > Pinaceae > Picea > Picea engelmannii. Next base: position 67,631 of record ML822051.1, on the reverse strand, counting down.
TGTTGCATCAATTTATTTATTTATTAATCATAGTGGATAAAGTAATCTCATATCATTTTTACCTCTATGTGTTCCATTGGTCTAGTTATTAAAATATTAAGACGAATAAGGGGTATTTTCATAGCCTTATAATAGAGAGATTATCATTGTGCAGACATGATGACTGGTCATGGATCGAAGATATTAATAACATGAAGACTAAAGGGATATTGAAAAATTTCCTTCAACACACCTTGAAGCTTGCATATCTCAAGAGAGTACCCTTTCTAGTCAATTTCTCTGCCCAAGGTATAATGAAATAAGAAAGGGAAGGATATAAATTTGAACCCAATGCAAAACTAGTGGAGAATGTGCATGCCAATCTAGAAGTGCCATAATGAAATAAGAAAGAGAAGGATATAAATTTGAACCCAATGCAAAACTAGTGGAGAATGTGCATGCCAATCTAGAAGTGCCAAAAGTTGTAGACATGAATTTATAATAGAGGAGAAGGTTTTTCCATAGTTATTTGATTAAGTATTATTTATGTAAAAAAATTACAATTTATTATTTTTATTGCAATGCATTCTCACAAGCTAGGTCAAAAGTCAAAGTGGGAATAAACAAGGTTGTAATGAGTTGAAATCTTCAAAATTCATGTAGGATATTTGAAGAGTCAAGAAGTTTGAAACTCAAACGTGACAAACTAAAACTTATAAATAGAAACCATTCTTTAAATAAATGGTTTATTTTTATGGAATTGAAAGTTACCTTCATATGTTAATAAAGATACTTAAAAACATATAAAATTTGTGTAGGGATCTTTCTAATTTCGAAATGTATCTAGGTAGAAAGTGTTAAGTCAATATATCTAATCTAACTCGATGAATTTGTAAAAGTTTCAAATTTCATAGGTGGGGCACTTCCAAATTATAAAAAACAACTTTTGGACCTTCAAGTATTATATACTTTGTTGAATCTACTTTCTATCTATAAAAAACAAAAATGGGATTTTCATTGTGATTATCTATTTTTAATTATTTCTTATTTAAAACTTTTGTGTGTATTTCATTAGTTAAAATAGATAAAAGGAAAAATTTATATCTATTCATTTTTATTTTTAATATTAGAAAGGAAAATGTTCTACACAAAATGTGTCCATAAAGAAATTTTGTGATTTTTGTAAATAAAATTTGTATTATCTTAGATAATCAGAAACCCAGTACAAATAGAAAAGATTGTAACCATTTCTGTCAAACATATGGAAAACATAACCGACTGCAAGCTTGAAAAAGAATCCATGTTTGCATCGAGATACATAAGTGACCAAATACGAAAACTATGAAAGTTATAATATGGTATCGGGCCCACATAATACTATATCTATGACTATTTTGAACAAAAAAGGACATGACATGAAAAAATTCAAACACTAGAAGAACCCAGATTTTCATCACCATTTGGGGGGTGAGGCTAGGCCAAAGAAAAGAAATAAGGCTAGAATCACGTTGGGCACCTTCTCTTGACAAGATCGCTTGAAAGGGAGTCAAAGAGGAATCCACCCGGAAAAAAAGGATGTCCTGACTAAAAAGTTGGTTAGTAGCATCCTTTCTCAGGTCGAAAGTAAGCCACAATTGATCCTCTGAGAAGATACACAGGGGGGTCGCCTCGGAAAATGTTTCCACACTAGGGTTGAGCTCAGTTTCAGGATGAGTTACTTCCTGAACCATGTTTCCAAGAATTGAAAGAGGATTTGACGCAAAACCCCACCACCTCCTAGGGCTCGCAGACCTCTCGGTCTAAGATCTTTCAAAGTATGGAGTTGAATCATCGCTCAGGCTCCTACCGAGCCCTCGATTTCTTATTCCACAACCCTTTTCACCTATTCCCCGTGCGAAAATAAAGTCCAGGAGGGTTCTCAAACACTGGCAGAGTCATCCCGTGACTCTTGGACGAAACTATGGGGCAATCTTCACTTTTATGAAGAATTCGGTACATCGGGCTCCGGGGAGTTTACCCACTCCAATGAAAAATTATACCAGACTTGCGAACTTCGAACTATGAAAAATATCTATGGCTCCCAGCGAATGTCGAGATCTATGATCTTCGTTTACTCTACACTCTGAGCTTTGGGACTTCTAAAAGAAACACACTGCAAACCTTCTGAAGGTTGAACCTATGAACAATCAGACTATGGAAAGAATTGATGATCCTCATTCTATCGAAATCCAATGGCTACAATTTTCTTTGGTACTCCGAGCTTCAGGAATCATGGTTGCTTCAACTCAAAATACCTCTGAATGTCGAATTGGTAGAGGCTATATCTACTCTCCATGTGTTCGTCTTCCACCAAAGATCATGATCAACTCCGACCTTTGGGCCTTCAGGAGTTTCCAACCCAAAACGAAATACGCCTTTGTTCCCCTAGAGTACCATATCTCCGAACTCTGAGATATACTAACACACATCTCTCTGCACCAACGGTTAACGTTCATTCTAGGATTCGTAACTTCAGGAAGCTTGCACACTTCCACTACAACACCTCCAAAAAGATGGTTAGCCGAAATATCAAACTACTTGGGATCTATGGAAATGTGTCCTCACAATCGGATGGTCCAGATCTTATCTAGTTTTTGGGACTTTAGGAAACTTTCCTTCTTTGAACCCAACACATGGAAACCTCTCAATATGTGAAGTGTGAAGGACTTGAGGGGTTAACATCGATGCTACGTTTCTATATCTGAAAACTATTAAATGTATCTTCCTCTTGGGGCGGATCTCATCCACTCGACCTCAAAATTGAAAAGGGTTTCCCTTAAAATAATTCTAGTCGCTCTTTCTCTTGATATTTAACACTCAAATTATTTGGGTCTTCTATGCACATCTTGCACTCCATTGAAAACTTGACACTTGAATATTTCTAGAAAATATTCCCACACACTCCTTGTGCTCATCTTCCTTGAGACTCTTCAACACTTTGACTAAGTGTTGGTCCTATCCATGCCTTGAATGGGTCTTATCGAGCTTCTATAATCCATTGGTATGCGTTCACTCCTTTCATTCACTATGCACATTTTCACGTTATCTCTTCTCATCTTTTGAGTCTCAAAATGACTCTTCCTTCGCACTCCTTGTGTGGCTACTTTGAACTCCTTGCATCAATATTTTAGAAGAGAAACAATTGAAGCTTACAGAACCCTATAGGTTCATTCAATTAACCATAATTTGCACATACATGAATATAAAACACATAAAGCAATTAACATGAAATTACCAAAAATTCTCAATGGTAAACATGTACAGAGATCTGGAAGTACCCTTATTCTATTATATTCATTCAACAAAGAATTTACAAAGTTCTCTTCAACAACTCTCCACAACAATTACAATATTCTTTTACAAATTCTTCAACAACTCATCAACAATTCTCAGCAGCCTAATTTGGGAACAAATTACATATATTTATACACGAAGGGGCTTCTAGAGGCTTCCTACCTACTACACTAGTGTTATCATATCATAATAAAACCATTCTACCACTAAGGCTTATTACAATAAATTGCATTTACAACCCATATACGAGTAGATGCTCGATATCTATACAACTACAACTTATTAAAGGAGACTTTACACTCAGCCTATACAAATCAATGGCTCATCTTTCCCTGAGCCTTTTCAAACTTTTATTACATTAAATTTCATTAATTTTGAAATTTGAACTCAAAATTGAGAAATTTGGTGCTTCTCTCTTTGGGATCCACTCCCTCCTAGTGCATTGTTGCACTAGTTGTTGATGCATTGATGAATTGGATCGATGCTCCTACATAATACTCCCATGATGACAAAAATCATGAGGTCCTGCTCATGGATCATCTATTGCTACTATTGAGCATGGATGATTTTAGGGGATAAATTTCCCTCATGGGCTAATTTTCAATGGTTTTTACAAAATCGAGATTCGCTATTTTAAAAATGATTCACCCAAATTCTATAGGATAAAATTGTTTTACCTTAAAAAGTGCCAACATTTTATAAAAACTATATGAAATACTTAGAAATTTGAATATTTTTACAAAAATATCACCAAACATTTATAGTTGACATATGAAGGATTAGTAAGATTCGCCAAGGTTTCTACATTTTAAAATAAATTTCCATCCTTAAAATCATCCCTGTTGTTGAGATCCTCCTAGGTACCAAACTTCATTTTGGAGTTCTCCACCTGCTCTCATGCTTTGTTGTTTTTTTTTTTGTCATGTTGTTGTTGAAGGCTCTCCCCCTGGTCTCCACCTATCACTAATTGTCTCATATGATGACTTCACCATCATCCTTCATATATCCTCTATCTCCCTATCCAGCTTGTCCATGGGATGGCTTCTTTCATGAAGTCTTCTCTTCTGTTGCATCTCTTCTTATTTTTCTATCTCCATCTTGACATGTTGGATGAGCCTACTCTCGGTTATTACTCTTTCTCCCATGGCTTCCAATTCTTCACACAGATAGTAAAAATCCACAATTCATCCTCCTCTCTCTCCTGCTGCAGGTTCCAATTATGCAGTTATCCTCTATCCATCGCCCTTGCTAAAATTTATGAGAAATTCCATTGAATTATCTTCCTTTCCCATTTCTTGGGAATATTTCAATGTATGCTCCTTCTCCTTATCCATGACAGTCTCTGTTGGCTTTCCTTCTTCTTCTGCACCTACAACACATAAACCAACCTATGTTGGGATGCTAGGTAGGAATGTGTTGATTCCTCCAATGATCATAATGCACCTCTGATCTTCCTCCTTGAAAGTTGAAGTATTGAACTTCTCATCATATTCATTCACCTGGTATGAAAACCCACATGAATATTCATGCTCACGAGGCTTCTCTCCTTCATCTTCCTCATTTCTCATCAGCACTCCTTGCTAATATGAACTCTCCTATGAGTTCTTAAGACTCTCAGACAGTATCACCTCCTGTTTTCCCACTTGGAAACCTAAATTTCCATTTCTTCCCTCCTGGAAATCTATGGGATCTTTGACTGATCTCTTCTTATTTCTCTCCTATAAATCTGTGATATCTTCAGCTGATCTCTCTTCTTCCTCATCGAGGCTCTCTCCAATTTTTGGTTCACATAGGTAATCCATATCCTCCTCTGTGTCACTAAGTTTTTCCACTTTCCTCAGCCACCTCTTCAACATCCGCTTTTTATTTCTAGAAACCAATTGCTAGATAGGAAACTTTTCTTTTTTCCTTATGGGCCACTCATACCTTCATCTTCCTTACACTTCCTACTTCATTTTCTGCATCATCCTCTCGAGGCTCTCTTGAGTCTCCTTGATATTCGTATCCATCTCTTCTTGGTTCATCTTCCTATGGTCTCCTTTCTAACCTTGCTTATGGCCTTCAATAGCCATCTTCTTCTTTCCCCTGCCCTCCTAGCAAGCCTGTTGTCTCTTGTCGGAAAACAGATCTTCACACACAACAGAGCATCAACACTCTATATTATTCTCCCTTTCCTGATGTCTATAGACAAAAGTTCACTTCGATTTCAGTTGACGCAAAACCCCACCACCTCTCGGGGCTTGCATGACCTATCGGTCTAGGATAATTTAGAGTATGGAGCTGAATCATCTCTCGGGCTCATGTTGAGCCCTCAAATTCTTATTCCATATGACTTTTACCTATTCCCTACGTGAAAATCAAGTCCTTGAGGATTTTCAAACACCGACAAAGTCCTCCACGTGACTCTTAGCCGAAACCGTGGGCCAGTATTCACTTTTCAAAATAATTCAGGACTTTGGGCTTCCAGGAGTTTACCCACTCCAACGCACAATCCTCCCAGACTTCTGAACATTGAACTACATGAAATATCTACGGATCCCAATGAATTTTGAGATATAGGGTCTATGTTTACTCTACACTCCGATCTTCGGGACTTCCGAAAGTGACATGATGCAAACCTTTCGAAGGACAAACCCAAAAACAATTGGAATATTGCAGGGATCGATGGTCCTCATTCTATCAACAACCAACGATTATGATTAGCTCCGGTACTACAGGCTTCGGGAATCCCAATTGCTTAAACTCAAAATACCTCTGAACGTTGAATTGGAAGAGGCTAGATCTAATATCCATGTGTCTCTCTTCGAACGATGGTCGAGATCAACTATGGACTTTGGTCCTTTAGGAATTTCCAACCCAACACGAAATATGCTTCCATCTTCGAACTCCGAGATCTACTGACACGTGGCTCTCTACGCCGACGGTTAAGATTCGTCCCGGGCTTCAAAACTTTGGGAAGTTTGAAAACTTCCTCTACAACACCTCCAAAAATATGGATCGCCAAACTTTCGATCTAATTTCGATCTGTGGAAACATGTTCTCACAATCATATGGTCCAGTTCTTCTCCGGTTCCTGGGACTTTGGGAAACTTTCCTTCTTTGAACCCAACACATGGAAATCTCTGAATATGCGAAGTCCGAAGGACTTCATGGGTTAACACCCATGTCTAGGAAAGGTATGTTCCTCCTTGGGTGGATCTCATATACTCGACATCGAAATTGAAAAGGGTTTCCCTTCAAAGACTTCTAGTCACTCTTTCTTCTGATATTTAACACTCAAATGATTTGGGTCTTCTATGCACACCTTGCGCTCCTCTGAAAACTTGACACTTGAATATTTCTGGAAAATCTTCCCATGCACTCCTTGCACTCATCTACCTCGAGACTCTTCAAAAATTTGACTAAGTGTTATCCCTATGCACGCTTTGCAAGCGTCTTCTAGAGATTATATAATCCATTGAGTATATGCTCACTCCTTGCACTCACTCTGCACAATTTCACATTATCTCTTCTAATATTTTGAATTTGAAAATGACTCTACCTTTGCACTCATTGCGTGGCTACTATGCACTCCTTGCACCATTATTTCAGAAGAGAAACAATTGAAACTTACAGAACTCTACAGGTTCATTCCATTAACCATAATTTTTACACACAAGAATATGAAACACATAAATAAATTAACATGAGATTAGCCAAATTATTGAAAGGTAAACATGTACAGATATCTGGAAGTAACCTTCTTCTATTATATTCCTTCAAAAAATCATTTACAAAGTTCCCTTCACCAAATCTCCACAAAAAATATAGTATTGTTTTACAACTTCTTTAACAACTCATCAACTATTCTCAGTAGCCTCATTTGGGCACATATTACATATATTTATACATGGAGGGGACTCTCGAGCCTTCCTACCGATTACACTAGTGTTATCATATCATAATCAAAACATTGTACCACTAAGGATTATTATAATAAATGGAATTTACAACCCAAATATGAGTCAATTCTCGATATATGTACATCTACAACTTATTAAGGGAGAATTTACACTCATCATGTACAAATACAATGGCTCGAATTTCCTTGAGCCTTTTCAAAATTTAATTACATTAAATTTCATTAATTTTTAGATTTGAACTCAAAATTGAGAAAGTTGGTGCTTCTCTCTTTTGGATCTGCTCCCTCCTAGTGCATTGTTTCACTGGTTGTTGACGCGTTTATGAGTTGGAGATATTCTCTTGCATTAGGATCATCTTCCATAACTGGATAGCTCCCAGGTTCCCCCAATACTATGGTGGGAGCAACACCTTCATCTTGAGGAGAATTGAAAAGAGAATGCTGTAAATCTACATAAGCGATCAGTTGGGAGTCCAAAGGAGATTGGGGAGGAATCAGAGGGAACTCCTCATCAATCAAGACCTGATTACTTTCATCCTTAATCTAGTTATGATATTTGTAGGTAAACTCCATAGAGGACAAACTAGCAAAGATTGATCTGGTGGAAGGTGGCAGAGATGGTGAGGTAGACAAACCCGAATGAAGCCAACGATCCATGTAGATATAGTAGGTTGGACCACTCTTTCTAATACCCCTCTCACGTGGCATTGAGAGTAAAAAATTCTTAGAAGGTCATGAGAGAGAGATTCATAAGCGAAGATAATCCTAGTGAGAGAGGAGGATGCCACCCACGATGTTGAAACAAAAAATATAGAATATAAACCATGATTTACCTCCAATAAGTAACCCATTCCAGTAATGAGAGGCACCACTAATCTTGATTTGACGTCCCTCATCTTCCTCGTACCAGTACTATAGAAATTTGGAACTTGGATTGATCGACACATGAATATTCCCATGCAACACATGCATGTCTCCTCCCTTGCTTCATTCTGCATCTACATGAATAGAGGGAGGAGAGTGACAGTTGGCATCATTAACTTCACTTGGTACATGTATTCTATTTGTCACCCCATCTGGGGGAGAATAGTTTTTATGGGAAAAATCAATACATTTCAACAACAACGGAGGGGTGGGAAGGAGGTTGGCATCAATCCTAATGGCATCTTCCTATAAAGAGACTCCTTCATTCGTCAACTTGTCAACAACCTTGTTCGATTCTCTTTGTATATTGGAGGTGATGAGAGTAAGAGAATGGTAAAGTAGTGCATGAAGGACATCTACAGGACCAAGAAGATGACAACTAGGGGAGACTTTTACAGGATCATACCCATTTATAATTTTAGTGTGTAACAAAGGAATTACTTAGGAATCCCCTTCAATAATCAACTAATTTAGATTAATAATAGAATCCAATTGGATTCGTTTAATTAGGCCCCATAGATCTGCAAAGTTGTTGATGTGATGCCCCAGGTTTCCATTCATAATGTGTTTGATCTGGCCAATGTTGTCTAGTAGGAGCACACCATACCTCATAGGTCCAAGGTTTCCCTTAGATGATCCATCAAATTTAAACTTGAAAATTCTTTTGGGAGGAAAATTCCAGGAGGTAGGGATAGGGGCGAGAGAAGATTTTGGATTATGAGGTGAAATGAGAATATTGTATTGTAGATCCGGCTTCCATTTAGAGAGAATGATGATTTCCCTAGGATCACATGAGATATCTTCCTGGGTCCATTGTTGGGATCGAATTGTTTCTTGTATTTTTCTATAGATCTTAGACCAGATAAGGGAAGGGATTGAGGGATTGGAGTGAAAGATGCACATGATTCTCTCTTTCCAGATATGTCGGACCACAAATCCTAGAAGAAACTCACATATCCAACTTAAAATTGGATTATTGAAATTTGTCGATCCCCAGTTTTCTATAGTGTTTATAATGCTATCTCTTCCTCTATTTATTTTTCTCATTATCTATGATGTCTGATCCTAGATATCCCCACTAAAGGAACATTGATTCAATAGGTTCTCCATTGGCTCCTCTTGTTTCTCATAAATATGGTAGATCGAGGGTCCAATGAACCCTTTTTTTCTGAGATTGTCCTGGGTGGGAATGCGATTCTGAACCAAGAGCCAAAGAAATGTGGAAACTTTTGGTCACATGCACGATTGCTAGCTAATATGTGAAATGTGTTCTTTTGGTTGAATATGAATATTGGCTTTGAGGATGTAGGCTTATTTAATCATGGAAGTAACCAAAGGAGAATGTCCCCAACGTAGAATATCCAGGCCCTCCCTGATCTAGATATTTATCTCTGTGGCAACTTCTTGCTAGGATTGGAGATCACAGTGGGCTGGAATATTGAGGTTAGTGGGGAGAAGTTTTCATGACCTCCAAGGAGGATGGTGAGGTTCATATAACCATATATCCGTGACCTTTAGGAACTGCATTTGTTGCATGTGATTTTGAATATGTCACCGATTATCCAAAGATTTTAGAGGAGTTAAATGTTTGCATGAGTCAAACTAAAATAGAGCATCCTATCCATTCCTAATTTTCCAGAAGGCATGTTCCTGAATGAGAGGACGATTGTGCCATGCTGCATTAAAAATATTGGAACCTTGGATCAGTTCATTTGGCCAGATAAGTTGTGCCTCATTAATGTCGAGGGAATATTTTTTCCTCCAAATATTTTCCCATAATTCATTTGGGTACTTGAGCCAGCACCACCATTCTATGGTTCCCATGATAGCATTTAACATGCCAGGATCCATGCGTCCTTGGCTTCCAATAAGCTTTGTTTTGCACACTTTATCCCAGCTAACAAGAGCCCATTTTTTCCCTAGATCTTGGCCTCCCCAAAGAAAGTTTCGCTAAATATTTTGGATGGCCTTAGTGACTTATTGTGGGGATGCCAAGGATGAGAAGAGATAGATGGGAATGTCTTGGAGAATTGATTTAACAAGTACAAGGTGCGATGCTAAATTCATGGATCTGAAGGTCCATGAGTTTAGATGGTTGGAAATGGAATGGAGGAGGGTATCCCAAGAGACATTCATGTTGTTGAATCAGATAAAGGAATACGAAGATAGTTGGATGGAAGGGAGCTCTTGGGTATGCCCAGAAGACAAGAGATGTGTCATTCGATAGTAGGGAGAGTGTTAAATAAGAATAGATGATATTTATCTAGATTAAAAGTGTTGTCAGAACCTTCAATAAAATACAAAAGAATGGACTTGAATTTAATGGCTTACTGAGTAGTGGGAGCACCCATCAAAATGGTGTTGTCCACAAATTGACTATGGGAAATGGCTAGTTGTAGACCATGTAGTGGGAGACCTTGGAGAGATCCTTATGCAATAGAGGCAGTGATGTAATGACCCGATACTTTAGCCATGATAACAAAGAGAAAGGGAGAGAGAGGGTCACCTTGACAAATACCCCTAGAAGGTGAAAAAGGCTTATAAGGCACACCATTGACCAAAATGCAGAAAAAAGATGAGGATGTGAGGTTAATTATCCAATGAATCCAATCATTACTAAATACAAAAGATGAGAGAAGAGAGTGCATATACTTCAAACTAAGGCGATCAAAGGCTTTAGATAGATCAATCTTAATAAGCATACCTAGAGTTCGGGTAGATTTGAGTGAGTGGATCACCTCTTGTACTAGTATGATGTTGTGAATTATTTTATGCCCCTCAACATAACCAAGCTTCTCCTTGGAGTTGATGAAAGGGAGAATGAGATTTAGTCTGAGAGCGTTGACTTTGGTAATAATATTATAGACCACATTGTAGAGTGTGATCGGTCAGAATTGTTTATGATGAGTGACTATTTCTTACTTGGGAATGAGGGTAAGAAAATCAACATTAAGGGTTGATATCACTTGCTGAGAAGTCCTGGATTCCTCCACTAGAAGTTATAATTCCTTTCTTATCATCGACCAATAGTAATGGAAGAAGACCGTATTAAAGTCACCTGGCCTCGACACCTTTTCCATTGGCATTTCCTTGATGGACTGGTCCACCTCCTCGATTGTGATGAGACTCATGAGGGCTTGATTCTGTTATAGAGTGATGATGGCTAGTATGTTCCAAGTGACTTTGTTCATAGCTAGAGTGCGATCAAGGAGCAACTCTGAAAGAATATCCTTGTAGTAGTTGACCAACTCTGACTCTAATATTTCATGGTCCAAAATTGGTGTCCCTTGATAGTCTTCTAGCTTAGTGATACGGTTAACATACCTTTTATGCATCATGGATCTATGAAATAATTTTGTATTCTTTTCCCCTTCCCTGAGCCATTGTACCGTGGATTTACGTCTCCAGAAGATTTCCTCCTTGTATATCTCCTCCAGTTTTTTTTTAAGTAGATCATCTTCTTATTGTAGAGAATCCAAAGGGGCCTATGAAATGGATTCTTGTTTGATTTCCTATAGGAGATGTTATAGAGACCTCTGAGCCTAAAAAATTATTCCAAAAACATTTGTATTCCATTCCCGAAGCTATTTTTTGAAGTTTTTTAGCCTTTTTTGATGCTTGTACATTAGTGTTCCATGAGATATTGCAACATTATCCCACCAGGTATGAGAGAGATATGGAAAGTTCATATGGGTTAACCAAAAATTTTCAAATCGGAATGGCTTGTATTTGGGTGTATTAATCGCTTTGATCCATAACTTAACCATCTAGTGGTCATAACCCAATTTTGGGAGGATACTATCCTGGATTAAGGGCCCATATATCATTAGGGTTTTTGATATGAGAAATCGATCTAGTATACAATCAATGTGTTGATATCTAAATCACTTATTGGACCAAGTGAAAGTTCCATCCATGGTTTCAATATCAATAAAATATATCTTCTCAAGGACGTCCCGAAGTTTGCCATTGTCCTGATCAATTCGTCTTGTGCCCCCTCTCTTTTATTCAAGTGAGAGAATTATGTTTAGTTCTCCCTATAGGATCCAAAACTGAGGTCCTACCAGTTCATCGAGATTAGAGAGACTTCTCAGGAAATAGTCTTTTCCTGATTATTCTGGGGTCCATATACATTTGTGAGTAGCCCCTCTTTACTAGATCCAATAGCCCAATAGTGCACCAACAACATCCATGTTGTAGAGAAGTGTTGATATAAGATGATTGTCAGAGGATTCCAAAGGATAGCCAATCCTCTCATCACTCCATTAGTCATTGTAGACAAAACTGCATTTCCTACAAAATGTTCATAAGACCACTGCAACTGCGTCACCTGCACATTTTGTTTCCTATAGAAAAAAAATATATGGTTCCTCTTCCATGATACAGTGTCAAAGAATCCTTTGTTTGGTTCTTTTTTTTAATACTATTATGTTCAAAGAGATGATATTGATTAAGAGGAGTTAGGTAGAGGCGAAAAAAATCCCTCGATGAGATGTTGGATCTGTCTCGATTTTATCATTGAATTACCTACCTCTTTGATTAATTATTGCATTGATTTACACCACTGTCACTTCCTTCTCTAAGAACTTTTATTTAGATGGTTTGGTGCTAGTCCTCATCTTGATATTCCAGGGTTAAGTATATCAATGAAGCTTTGGATATATTCATATACACACATATCCGAGCATAATAAGTGTATCTCCTCTATTTTTTTGCTTCTGAGGATTTAACATACCTTCCAAGGGTATTGCCTATACCCATGAGGATTTCTTCTAGTCAAAATTCCTGAGGAAGGGAGAAGAGGTGAATCCATACTAGCACAAAACATAAATCCTCCTTTTCTATGCTGAAACGATCTGTCCAGAATCGAAGATACAACCCTACAGAGTTGAAGAAATACAAACCATTTTCGAAGATTCGATCCTTATCTTCAAGGTTGAAGAATATAATAGTGAAGAATCCTTTCAAACTTATATGGAGTTTGTAATTACCTTTAGGGTTCCACCAATTTTTTATCAAACTCATGAGATACCGCTCAAAATGCCATAGCCCTAAACATTTTCCTATCAAGGCGTGGTCCTTCATAAACTGGGTGTTCTCTCCCACCCTTCATAATTAATTACATACCTTGGAGCATTAGACAATTTTGGAATACATTTCCTCGATTCCCATGTTCGATTTTCCTTTGGATGTGACATATCCACTTCCACCTCCATGGATTTTTCAAATCATTTCTCATCTTGTAGGATCTGTTCCCAGATATGAGGTGGCATATCAAAGGACGATCGCTTGTTCCTGGCCCCTAGTGCCTCATTCACTACTGCATTTATATATGAAGGGGGTTTTCACCCCCCGAGTCCATACAAAGATTTCAAGATCTCCCTTTCCCCTTGGTCTTCTCTGGTTTCTTTCGAAATACACGTTAGGAGGTCGCATAGCTAGATTTTTGTAGACATGCAAACCCTAGCTCAAGTTCTGCTTCTTCTCACAAACTCGTGTCCATAAAGCAATTAACTTTATAATTAATTTAATAAATAAATATTTAAAAATAAATAAATATAAAGAAATATATAACCACTACTATTGTTTTCATGAAAGAAATATTAAAAACAAGAATCACCTTAAACACATTCTGGCACACTTACACTTATTACCCTTTTCTATAATTTTAAATGATATATTGCAAACAAAAATCTAATTCGAATTATTAAATGAAAATAATTCACTTTAAAAAAAAACAATTGAAAAGTAATAAGATGTTTTACAAATTTTCTTTTACATAGTAAAATTCTTAATGTACATATGAGTTTTGATGTATTTTACAATTTTCATTTTTAATAAAAAAAATATAAAATGTGACACAATTCAGTAGTTTGTTGAACTATGTTGATGATCTTCTAAATTTGAATCTAATGATCTTCTTAAGGGTGATTTTTAGGGGAGGAATTTCACCAATTGGTTTTTTTTTTGTCATTTTTTGAAAAAATTATTAGCCAATTAATTAAAAAATCATCTATTTTTTACACAAATATGATTAAATTGATAATATTAGAAAACAATACAAGTTTTACTAGTAAATTATATGTTGTTTATTTAATATTCACCTACATATCTATATGTATGATTTTTTTCAATCAAAATAGTCACCTAAAATATTAAATATAAGTATAATATTTGAATCCTTAAAATATATTCAAGAAACACATGTTCTTAACTATTAGGTCCACCCATTATTTTCTATGATACTAATAGTTTTGTAATGATTCTTTGTACAAATCCACTTATATTAAATAGGTTCTCATATAAATAATTATTGTATTAAAGTTTAACTAATTAAATAATTTATTAATTATCCCATAAAA
>ML822051.1:19980-38018 GCA_009831015.1 Picea engelmannii | reverse complement strand
CATGAGGTAATGTCTCCATTTCCTCAAGGCGTGGATGATTGTTTCCAGCTCTAAATCGTGAGTGGCATAATTATTCTCATGTTCCTTCAACTTTCGGGATTCATAACAAACTACAAATCCCTCTTGGCTGAGAACTCCTCCCAACCCCTCCTTACATGCATCTGTGCACACTATGTAATCCTTATTTGGATCTTCAATCTTCAGGATCAGAGCACTAGTTAGCAGCTGCTTCAATCACTGGAAGTTGCTCTCACATTCTTCAGTCCACTGGAACTTCTTCTGCTTCCTTTGCAAGGAAGTGATAGAATGAGCTATCTTTGAGAATCCGGCTATGAACCTCCTATAATAGCCTGCCAGACCCATAAAAGATCTAACTTCTGCCACATTCCTTGGTGCTGGCCATTCTCGAATGGCCTGTACCTTATCAGGATCCACAGTGATCCCTTCTTCAGATATAATGTGTCCCAAGTAATGGATCTGCCTTTGGTAAAAAGAGCACTTGCTCGGTTTTGCATACAGCTGGTGTTCTCTCAACACCTGCAACACCATTCTCAGGTGTTTCTCATGTTTTTCCTCTGTCTTGGAATACACCAAGACGTCGTCCAAGAAGACTATGACAAACTTGTCCAAATAATCCCTGAACACTCCATTCATTAAGCACATGAAAACAACAGGCATGTTGGATAGCCCAAACGACACCACCGTGAACTCATAATGACCGTACCTTGTTCTAAAGGCAGTCTTGCTGATGTCCTCATCCTTTATTCTCACTTGGTGGTATCCAGATCTGAGGTCTATTTTTTAAAATATTTTTCCATCCTTCAACTAATCAAAAAGATCATCAATCCTTGGTAGAGGATACTTGTTCTTGATAGTGACCTTATTCAACTGTCAAAAATGAATGCACAGCCTCAACGTCCCATCTTTCTTCTTCACGAATAGGACCGGGGCTCCCCACGGCGACACACTGGGGTGAATGTAACGTTTCTTTAGTATCTCTTCGAGCTGCAATTGCAACTCTTTCAGCTCTGGCGTATTCATTCTATAAGGAGCCTTCGAAACTGGAGCTGTTCTAGGCATCAAATTTATAGAAAAATCAATGTCCCTCTTCGGAGGTAGTCTAGGTACCTCCTGAAATACATCCTTGAACTCCTTGAGTACCTCATGATCTTCCAGATTCGATACTACATCTCGGGATGCTTCGTCCACCCGAGCTACATATAATTGACATCCTTTCTGGTAACATTTCTTCAGCTGCATGGCTGAGATTTCCCTCACAGCCATGGCTCTAGGAATTCCTTGGACAGTTCCCTGATTTCCCTCTTCGTTCAGGCATGTGAACCTCTTGTTACAACAATCCAGAAGGGCATGGTGCTGGTCCAACCAGTCCATCCCAATTAAGCAATCATACGAGCCTAAAGGTAGAATGTTCAATTCAGCCTTAGTGCTCATTCCTTTCATGTCCATTGAACAGGACTTAACCAATTCAATGACCTTCCTCTTGGTCCCTATGGCCAACTGCACTAACCAAGACTTCTCATGTTTGCTTCTCGTTAGATTCAAACTTTCCACCACTCTAGGATCTACATAACTATGGCTAGCCCCTTAATCAATTAAAATAACAAGTGGTCGGTTGTGGATCGTACCTTCCACTTCAATCATGTGCGATTGAAATTCTGCTTGCTTGTTGTCCAGGGCTGCGTAGATCCTCGACATTTTGCTGCCCATATCCTCCACTGTTTTAGCTTGCCGAACAGTATTGACAGTTCTTGCTTTGTCTTTTCTGTGGGGGTAGTCTCTGTACCTATGATTCCATTTACAAACCCAACACTCCATAGGTGGCGGTCTTGGCACCTGTTCACTCCCTTCAACTTTCCTGGGCTCTCTAAAAATTAACTGTCCCCAAGGACTGATTCTGAAAAAGGAAGGCTTGTTTCCCTTCTGCCTCTGTTCCTTCTTAAACTTCCTCTGATCATTCCAAACCTTCCAAAGGATAGGCCTTTCTCCTTGCTGTTCATACAAGCATTTCTCTTTTCTTATGGTCTCTTCCATGGTCTTAGGATCGTCATATTGAATCTTGTCACTCATGGAAGGTGGCAGTCCACTGAGATACCTTTGAATTTTAACAGCCTCGTCTTTGATGAATGGAACATACTTCAGTAGTTCCAGAAAATTTCGTTCACACTCATCAATGGTCATACTGCCCAGCTTGAGTTCGAAGAACTCCTTCATCTTTCTGTCATAGTATATTTTAGTCAGGTATTTCTTCTCGAAATACCTCTTAAACTCCTTCCACGTGACCTCTTTCTCTCTGATGTGTTGTACCTGCACCAAATGATCCCACCACATGGATGTTTTTCCTTTAAGTTGGTACATTGCAATTCTTCCTTCTGCACGGGCAAAATAATTCTACAATTGAAAGTATTTATTCATGCTAAGATACCAGGTCTCAGCATCTTCCTCCTTCTTATGTTCTCCATCTAATGTTGGAGGCTTAATCTTGTTCATCTCTCCTTTCAATTCCTCCTTTCCAAATTTTCGATGTTTTCTGGTAGGGGACGGGCTTGAACTACTGTGTGTCTTCCTATCAGAATGTCTTTGGGAGCGACTAAGATGTTGGCTACGACTCCTCGACCTACTTCTTCTTCCATGCGTTCTACGACTCTCCGTTGTACCTGAGTCTCTTCCCTTCTCGAGTTTCTTCTCTATTATTTCCAGGCTCTTCAAAAATTTTAAGTTTAATTCACCCTGTCGATCTCTAACTTTCATGCGCTTTTGACTATCAGCTCGGCGAGCCTTGGCCTCTCTTTGCAATCCTTCAATGATTTTCATTATGTTTCCTTCCTTATCCTTCTCTTTTCCATGCCCATTGGAGTTCTATACTTCCACTCCCATATTGACATCCTTTCCTTCCCATTCGTCTCCTGTTTCAAAGGCAATCATCACCTTTTCCCATTCCATACTCGGCGTTCGTTAACTGGAATCTTGAGCTCCATTGAACTCTGCACACGCACTGTGCAATTAAAATCGAAGTTTGTTAGGCCATTAACCTTCAGCAACAATCCTCAACATTTATAAGCCAGTATGAACAAAACAAAAGACATTTCGATTCAAATAAGTTTTATGAGCTCTCGTTCGGCTCTGCAATTTTCGGGTTTTCGAAACTTTCATTTTCGGCACTTCGGAATTTCGAGACTTCGGGTTTCGTGGTTTTGGCCCACAAGGCTTTCAAACTTCCTTTCCTGTCCAACCCCGACTTCCGAAATTTTGACTTACTCTACCCTCCGGGCCCACATGGCCCAGTGGTTACCCACAACTACGGTGGCACGTGGCGCGTTAATGAGGGCCCACGTCGCTTTTTAATGATGTCATCGGGTCCCACCTCTCTCGATTCTCTTCTTGACCCACTGGCACGTGGTACATCTCCATGTGTCCACGTCCATTCCTAGAAAAAAAATCCAATGGTCAGATCTTTCTCAGATCTACGGCGCAGATCCTTTCGGCATTTCGGGGTTTCGGGGATCGGAAGTTTGTGCATCCACACATCTTGAACTTCCAATTGCCGAATCATGAATTAACTGTCTACTAAATTAATTGATCCAATGGTCAAGTTCTTCTCCCCACAATCTACGGTGTAGATTGCTTCGGGATTTCGGGTTTCGAAGGTGTTCACCTCTTCTTACCTCCCATCTCCCAAAACATTGATTTCTTCCTCACATCTAACGGTCGTCACAAACTCTGAGATCCTCCGAAAGAATCTCGTCCGTTCATTGGGTTTATCATCACGAGAGTCCAAACTCTTGATCACGGGACTCCCAAAATCTTGATCCCTGGTTTCCCGATGCAGTTAATCTGTCGACACGTAACCTCCGTCCATCGGACGGTTCAGATCTATCCCGGGGTTTTCACCACAAAAATTCTCGGGCCTTCGTCATCAGGATTCCCGATTCCGTGATTCCCGATTTCCCGAAATGGATAATCTCATGACACGTGGCCTTCGTCATTCAGACGGTTCAAATCCATTTCAGGATTTCCACCATGGAAAGTCTCGATCGCTTGTCATCAGGACTCCCGATCTCGCGATTTCTGATTTCCTGAAATGGGAAATCTCACGACACATGGCCTCCGTCATTCATACAGTCTAGATCTATTTCGGGCTTTTGCCCCTATTCAATGGGGTTTTAACCCTCGGATATCTCCTGACAGATCCAATGGTTGTCGGGTTTTCCAGCCGAGATATGATGGCTCAGACGGTTCCTAACTAACTCGGGATTTCGCGTATTGCGATTTCCACACTTTTGTGCAATTCCAAAGGGCTTTAAACCCCGTGTACACTTTCCATATATAATGGTCATGAGGGTTCACCTTCCCTCCCGAACCGATCCTAAAGCTCCTACACTTATGGCGTGGAGTCCTCTCTCCCTATGGACTCATACCATATTGGTTGCGGTTTCATAACGCCGCTATACCTCCTGAGCTTTAAAAACTCATCAGGTAACTTATTGACACTTTGGAGCACACCAGGGTCTGAAATTGGCCTTCCAGACCCAATTTCCCCTTGCATCCTCGATCCAAAGATCGCTCCACTGGCCCATCTAGGCTCAATGTCGAAACCTTGGCTCTGATACCAAACTGTAGCGCCCCCTTTTCAGGCTACCAAGGTTTAATCACTATTAAGAGAAGGTTATAACACCACTCTATCCATAACTCATTTAAGCATAGAGTAAAACATATTATTTACTGCTATAATTAACAATCCATAGCATTCCATATTAATTTGTATACACAGCGGAAATCATGATAACATAAACAGTAGATTCATGCACAACGTGATAAAAACATAATCAGATACTTATCTTTTAGCAGTGGTAGATTCCACCAACCAAGTGCAGACCTTCCACAAACCTCCCAGCCTTAGACCGCACTGCTCATCAGCTCAGCAATGGGTCACCCCCGACCTGGGACTAAGCTCCACCCCAAGGAAAGGAAATCTAGGCTAGGCTGAGTTTACAGGGAAAAAAACACACAACCACAAGGAAGGGATTCTCTCCAAGGAACCTCCCACGTTCACAGCCCACAGAACCTCATTCCCCACATCCATGTTCCACCCCAGGAGTATACACCTTCTCTGCCACCTCGACAGTCCTTCGGCTGCTAATCTCCCTTGCCTTGGGTTATAGGAACAGGTCGGACCGGAAGTCTTCGGGCTCTGTGGAAGCTATAGGGTTTCTTCCAAGAGTTCTCTCCTTCCTCTTCACACTCTCTCACCTGGAGGGAGTCTCTCACAGGTCCAACAACCTGTTCTTCTAGTCTTCAACCACCTCTCTCACCTGGAGAGAGTGTTGTACAAACTGGCCAACAAGCCACACAGGATCAAACATTACATGTCCACCACAATCCACGGGATCCAGACACGAACACCCCAGGGAAACTCTAGACAGGTGCAACAGTATAACCATGCTTAGGAGGGACGAGACACTTTTTTTTTCTCAATTTGGCAACACGGAATATACTCACATTCTGGATTCTCAAGGATGCGTGACGAGTCGTCCATGTAGGGGTCGGTTCAGACTCTGCAGTTTAGAACAGAGAAGGGGCGTACTAACTTTCCAGAACAAACACAAACTCTTTCCCAAATCCACGCAGGCTTCTCATTCAGGGAATATACACACCGGTTTTCTCAAAACTAGACACAGACTTTTTGAATCACAGGGACACACCAAGGTTCTCTACAAGATTCGGGTTGGTAGTACTATCTAGGCTCCGTACCCGTTCAGACAATCGGGTAGAATGGGGAAAATAACCTTCTCACGGCTCATCCTAGCCGTTTTATTCGCATGCGTCAGGGTTGACACTTGTCACCCATGAAACTGCATGCGTTCCACCAGCACGCATCTCCCTTGCATGTTATCCCCTTGCCAAAAACTTAGGATAAACATAAAATGCACATGTCTTTTGGGGATATTATTAAAATATTATTCCCAGGCTTAAGCCCCCTAGGCTCAACACTTAGCCCCTTTTCCCACCTTCCAGCCCCTAATTCCTTCCCCATCCTATGGATGCTCAGTCCCCCTTTACTCATTCATCGTGGTCGATCTACACATGGCGGTGTTTATGTTTTATTAATTGTTCCGCATGATTACATATACAACAACAGGCTCCTGGCCTTCAACACTCAGGCTCCCTGGCCTAACATCACATAAGCCTCCAGCTTAGAAAAACTTGGCTCACCATCCTATAAAACATAATTAAAATTCCTAACAAAACATGGTTTACAATGGGGCTCGGCCTTGGGGACACTACAGGGTTGTTGCGGTTATGAACAAGGATAATTACATTGAAAAAATGTTGGACCACTTCAATAGCAGCGGTAGTTATAAGAAACTTAGTAAAAATCCCCTAAATAAGATTGCAAGGGAAGTCTTCAATGCCATTGAATTAAGCAACATAAATGATGATGATAAAAATAAATTTCTTGTTAGTTGCCCTTCAACCCCAAGGATCTATGGGCTTCTTGAATCCTAATTCTAAAGGAGCAACCTGTTTCTCCTATGTATTGTTTACCACACAAGCATGTGATCATATAGACACTCTTATGTCTGATGGGATCAACATGGTCTTTGACTGACCTAAGGGAATTTCTAATAGTGTTTAAGGGTTTGAAAGTTGCCTCAATGCTTTTAGTTTTCAAAATCTTAGCAAGCTTGTCTATTGTCCCTTGTATATAGGGTAAGAAAACCTTGGACACATCATTATTCGTTTGTTCTTTATTTCTAGGTGTTTTAGTGTCATTTCAAAAGTCTTTAATGACCTGATGTTTTTTATAGCAGTTATCCCTGAAAACATTAAAGAGATGGTTTTTCTATTCATCAAGGTGTTTATCATCGGAGATTCTGAAGGACCTAGTGGCTAGGGTGTTGAGAACCCCTAATTTTTTGGCAGGGTGATGATGGGAATTGGCATGAAGGTATTGTTTAGTGTGAGTTTCCTTCCTATAAACTTGGTGGGCTAAGGATCGATCAGGTCTTTTTGTGACCCTAACATCTAGAAAAAGAAGACTACCTGAATCTTTCACCTCCATAGTGAATTGGATGTGATCAGATTGTTTGTTGAGGTGATTCACAAATTCATTTAATTTGTCACAACCATGGGGCCAAATGACAAAAGTATCATCAAAAAACCTATTCCAGTATTTAGGTTGGAAGGGTGAGGAGATAAGGGCTTTGATTTCTAAATCTTCCATGAATAAATTAGCTATGATGGGAGACAGGGGGATCCGATAGCAACCCCACAAGTTTGTTCATAAACATCACCTTGGAAACTAAAAAATGTGAACTTCAAACATAAAAAAAATTAATAATGAGGTAATTAGTAAGCACAAAAATAACAATATAATGAGGTTATACTATTATTTTCATGTTTACTAATTACTTCATTATACTGTTATTCCCCCATATACAATAATTACCTCATTATTGTAGATGGGGGAATATATGTTTACGACCCAATTTATTAATCTTCTTTGTGTGATTTTATCAAACAATTTGTATTAGTATTGCTGGAAATGCCAAATAACTGGATATGTTATCAAATTAAGCATGTCTCATACACCCATTACACATAGAATAGAGAATTTAACCATAACATCTTTATTATGAATGGATAAATCAAACCACACAGTACAAGAACTCTACTAGCTATAACAATGGCTTCCAAACCCTCCTACACACAAAGAAATTGGTTGCAATGTAGCTACAAAAACTAATAACAAAGAGACAATAAGAAATCTGATGATGATGTTGAATTTCTTCAATCAGTGAGGAATCCTTATTTGTCTTCCATCCCTCACCTCTATAGTCTCAAACTACTCCATCTCACCCCTACTACTGTTGTTTCTCATCGTTCATGTAGTTCTATGCTGACAGGACCTCATGGGACAATGGTGAGGTGTCTAGCAAGGCCTTGTGGGACAACCAGTGCCCAAACCACATGGATTCCTCTTGCTATGGTTGCGTGAAACCCTCTAGTGTAAGTGGATCTGATGAAGTGTTTCCTCCTAAAAATGGTCGCAAAATCCCTTTGCAAACTGATAGGCCTCCAAGCTCTCTCCAGGATGGAATCAAGAACCACAATAAACTCAAATGAGGACTCTATAGGAATCCCTCTCTTCGTCTAGCTAGGTTGGATATTGCACCACTGAAACTAAAACTGCAATGGAAAGCTTTCTCCCAAACCCCAATGAAAACGATGGCTACAAGAGCATCTGATAAGATATCAAAACATAATATCAAGGGGAAGGGTTTCCCCTCTATTTATCATTCATTTGGTCCTTCTATATCTTTCCCCCATTTTGACCAAATCAATTCTTCACTTTATATTTCCCCCCAATTCCACTTAAATATAATTGTTTATTTTATTTAATGCCAGTTTTGGTGTTTGACAATCTTTTTACCTCATGACACCAAATAAACCTCCTTGACTCCCTTTTTATTGTTGACTATACCTTACGAGAGTTGTATAGGATATTAATTCGTCCTCTGCCACGTTCAATTGGAAGGGGACATTATAAAATGCAATATCAATCATTGAATAGTTTCATTGATTTCAACAATAATATAACACAAGGCAATAGGTCATATTGATTACACTCATGATATTAAAAATATTTTAGAGATGGTATAATGAAAAATTATTTAGAGCAATTAGTTTCTATGATTTCAATAATGACATAATGAAAAACTATACAATGCATTGATTTTAGTAATTACACAATGATAAATGATTTCGAGAAGTTAGTTGCATTGGTTTCAATAATGACATAATGCAAAACAATATGCATTGATTTAAATGATGATACAATGAAAAATGATTCATAATCAAGTAGTTGTATTCATTTTAAGAATGATATAGCATAAAACAATAATGTGCATTGATTTCAGTGATAATTAAAAACACAAAACAATAGGGTATATTGATTTCGATGATGATATTAAAAAAATGATTTAGAGGAATAAGGCAACACAAAATAATAGGGTGCATTTATTTTAGAGATGGTACAATGAAAAATTGTTCTGAGCAATTAGTTGTTATGATTTCAATAATCGGATAATGAAAAACAATGCAATACATTGATTTTAATGATGACAAATGATAATTGATTTAGACTTTAGAGTAATTAGTTGCATTGATTTCAATAATGACATTATGAAAAAAAATATGCATTGATTTAAGTGATGATACAAATAAAAATGATTTAGCATAATCAAGTAGGTGTATTCATTTTAAGGATGATATAACATAAAACAAAAAAATAATCCTCTATATTGATTTTAGTATCACTATGAAAAATGTTTCAGTGCATTAATTCATTGAAGAAATGATAAGAAGGAAATTAATTCTCTATATTGATATCAAATGTGAGATATTGCAAATTTTCAAGCCAAATGAATTTAGAAATAACTCATTGACAACAAATTTCAGAATAGATATATAAGTTGAAGTCATATACTTTGTTTGGTTAGGTGTGATTTATCTAATAGTATTTTCACATTAAAACCATTATAATATTAAGATTTTTAAAAGGTGAAAAACTAGGGAGGTCTTAAATTCCTCGAGGTCTCACTTTTAGTGCAACATCTCTACTTCAAGTTTTACATAGTCTCCAATTTCAACCTACATTTCCATATGATCAATATAAAAAGATGGGTTGGAAAGTGTGTTTGTGTGTAAGAGAAAGGCAAAAGATAGATTGACATCAATTAATATATGAGTTATTCAAGATCTTCCTCAAATCACTTATTAATGATATAATATAGTATGTATATGTTATTCAATATCTTAACAATTCCATTTTGTTATTATTCAACATCTTCATCACTAAACATTATAACATTGTTATTATTGGGATTCATAATGATGTATATTTCAAGGTATCAATTTCATCTTAAACATATACTTATAGATAAATATTATCATCTAAAAATTTCAATTTCTTGAGTATCACTGAAACAAAAGTAGATCCATCTTAACTTCAAATCTTTAAAAATGCAAACCTTTCCTCAAATTTTATACTCTAAAAAAAATTCAAAATTAAAAAAAATCTACTATAATTACAATAGTATTTCTATTTTAAAAATTAAAAATATTACAATTATATAATTAAAAAATTATATAATAATAATAATAATAATCTATTTTTAAGGTTACGGCCAAGCCAGCACACCAAATTGGTGTATGAGACCTCCTTGTTTGTGGGACAAGGAACCCCCCTCCGCCCAACGATTTGACTGGTAAAGTCTACATATTACATATATAAACTACCAAAACTTTTGGTCCACAACACCGTTTTTCTTGTAAACATAATTTATTATTTACTTCCTTTCTTTTCCTCCATAATTTTAAAGATATGTGCTCTTCCATAACTCCTTGCTTCTTGTAAACAACACCTTTCTTTTCCTCCTTAATTTTAAAGCTATGTGATCTTCCCTAGCTTCTCGTAAACATAACTCCTTGCTTCTCGTAAAAAACACCTTTTGTAAATGTTATTTATCATTAATTATTCAYCTCCTTTCTTTTTCTCCTTAATTTTAAAAGCCATGTGCTCTTCCATAAWWTTTTTTTAAATGTTATAAATTTATATTTATTAGTRTCTYATAAATAATACAAATACAAAGATGAAAKYTMACTGAKAAATTGTTATTTATGATTGATTTTTTTTTAATTATGTATAAAGGTATAYATCTATTCACAATGGGCACATTTAATAGGTTTTTAGTTCTTAATACGTTTTCTATGGAAGAGATTAAATATGCYTAGAATATTCTTAGTCGTCACAATAAATKAATGTCTCTGATTTCATGCATTAACTTCCGAGYTTTATAAARACATCCRTTTATATGTTTACTTTTTTACATTTAACAATCRCCAATCATTTATGTTTTTAACAACCGTATGCTACCTTTCGACGTTCACCAACCACAAGTTAACGTTCTTTATTTCATACCCCTACTCGCATGGTAGTGCTTTGAATTTGAAGCATTCTTTATTTTATATGTCATTCAAAGGAATTAGATATATGTTTTGGTTTTCTCATTGTGAGTATTCGTGGTCGATGAATTAGCTCCCGCGCAATGACTGATAGTGATGTGGCCGGTTGTTTGACTTGAAATGTGAAGTTAGGGCACATGATATGTCTTCCATTTACTGCGATTCTAATTCACCGGACAGACACATATTTCCTAACAATTTAATACTATCATTCTATTAGTTGTCCGATTTTGGATGAGATAAATCGCCATTACTGCAGTATGTCCCGTTTGTTTTCCACGGTCCAGACTGCAAACTAACCGAACCATTCAGAGATCCTTCAACTGTAATTTTAATTTCTGAATATGCTGAGTTATAGCGCTACCGCAATCTTGGATATAAAATGCATGTCAATATCATTCAATCAATGCACAAAAGTAGTTATCCGCGTCACATGGTTAGACACATATCAATCAATGCACAAAAGAAGTTATCCGCATCACGTGTTTGGAAAAATATCCCTTTCTAGCGGCCCACCTCATAATTCTCGCTCCGCATCGATATCGACAATTACTTAATTGCTGCAGCATGTGTAAGTGGACCAATTGAAAGATACATGTGCGTGCACTTCCCATGTGCTGCATACCGAACAATACACAATTTCGTTCAAACGTCAACTTACCATGCAACTACTTCAGACATAGAAATCCTTGAATGCTCCTGCTGTTGGAAGGATATAACACTGTCTGCCGGGCATTACTGTATTAACAGATTCCTTCAAAGAATTGTCCCGTTTATTGCAATTTTTGTTGAAGAGTTGTGCCGTTTATTGCATTTTTTTTTGAATTCGATTCGAAACAATACGGTGTGTTTGGATATTGGATGAGGACATCCAAAGCTCTTGGTTTATTACTTGCACTTATTTTCTACCAGACCATGAAGCGTTTTCAACAATCACAAGAATTTAGATGCAGCGATGTGTCAATGCATTAGTGTGCCATTGTCTTATCAATATGCATTGTCACTTCTCTCGTTGCTGGATGCTTTCTCATGAAACGTTATTTCGATAGAAATTTCGCTGCTCGTGCACATCGTTGGTGGGGGACTCCAAATCTAGGGAGTTAATTAGCTGAAGTTTTAGTGGACATAATCAGTTAAAATTTTTGTGAATCCAAAATATTTGGATTTTTGAAAATAAATTTTGTGATCACATATATATTTATCTAAATATATTTTATTTCTATAAACATATTTTTTAATAAAGTTATAATGGGTTCCAAGTCTTTTAAGTATTTAGAATTTATTATTAAGTGAGGAGGATAATAATCATTTTCTCAACAACCCAAACAAAAACTTATTATTATTATTGACAAGCATGTGTCAAATGAAAAATTTCAAGTAGAAATTTTGTTTTCATATAGATCAAGATTAGTTAACCAAAAAGAAAACATACAAAGTTCTAGCTAATTGTAAGTAGAACCATATCAAGTTTGTTGTTAGTAATTTGAACAAGAAGCAAAAAAAAACCTTAATCTAACTAATTGGTTCAATAGAAAATAGATAATAACCAAAAGTAAAGTCAAGCAAAGACCAAAGGATCACAATACCAAGCCATGGAAACATGTAATACAATTAATAGCAACATCCAAACATAGATTATGGTTGGAAAATTAATATACTTAATTAGAAATAAGGTAAGTTAGGCTCAAAGTGGTTTAAGGAAACCTTTTCTTTGGGAGACAAACCTTTTGGTTTTTGACTTGTAGTAAAAACAATTTGTAGGGAATAGTGTTGTTTTTCTAACAATATTTTTTTCAAAAAATATTGATGTCATTTAATATATCAAATATGCATTTAACTACATGTTTTTTTTTGCAATTTTTTTGAAAAGTTAAAAGACTTTTGTTTTAGTGAACTAATTCAATGTTTATTGTATTATTTTCAAAAACAAAATATACAAATTACAATCTAGAAAGAACATAATAAATCTTATATGTGTAAAATCTACACATAATGTAGTGAATTACACACAAATAGTAGATCCCACCTTTATTTTTTATTTTTTTCCCATATGAAGGCAATCTACACAAAATGTAGTAAATCTCATATTTTTTTAATTATACTGTTTTACTATTTTTCAAATAAACCAATTAAGATTTCAATGATATTTTATACACCTTTAAACCAAAAATATCATTTTGAAAAAAAAAAACATTATTTTAATAATATTTTAATTGAATAGCTTTTTATGATATTCATTTTTCTATACTGATTTTGAAAATGTGTAAAATTATTTTAAATACTAAAAACTATTGGAAAAAGAGAATCAAATTTGATTTAAACCCTCTATCTAGCAATTTAGTTGGATTCGAGGGTTTAACTAAGATTTTAAAATAACTTAATCTAAAACCCTCTATTAAAGTCTTTGTAGGTTAAGAAAAATATCTACCTCAAGCTAAAGGCCTTCACTACTAAAAGTAAAAAGGAAAAAAACATAAATACAAACTTATGTAATCATATATATAAATAAATAAATAAAATTAGAAATATAAAATTAAAAACAAATGGAGATTATATGACTAATTTTATCTTAAAAATCCATCAATAAATTATTTATAAACCACCAAAAAAATATATGAAAATAAAGTTAATTTAGTAAGTATCTTCATCCATAGACTAAATATAAACCTATACATCATTGAAATAAAATATATGTCCTAGTGAAAATGTAAAGAACATGAAAAATACCTAGATAAGTGACTTATTTGAAAAAGGTTAAAAAAAAGAGGATTTATGAGTGTACCTCAATTCTATATTAAAATTCCACCAATAAAGTCTTTAGGTTGATTATCAAATGTATTTAACACAAAAACAATTCATAAGTTTATTTAAAAAAGGAACTCGACCCAACTCTATTGCTTGATCCAAGGTTTACTTAATCCAATCTAAAACCTCAATTCAGGGTTTTTCAGATCCCTCAAGAACTCTCTATCAAGGGATTATTTAACCACTTGATGAAGATATTAATAAAAACCACCTTGATTGAGGGTATATAAATATTTTTTTTCATCATATCCTTTACAAAAAAGTGTTACCCAACTTCATGGATTCACCCAAGGGTCCTTTGTCTCCTTGTATGCTCCAACTCTAAGATCTTGTAGGAGGAGGAAAGCTCTCTTTGTTGTGAAAAATAATGGAAGCTAGTGAGTATGCAAAAACTCTATGGTGGAGGGACAATAATGATGGATTCAAGTCTCTATAAAGAGATTTCAATAACATAACCTTACTCTTATGTTCTCTATATGAAATGAAATACAAGTGGATAATGAAACCATCCTTTGGATGTAGTTTCCATGTGAACTATCTCCATGTATTAATGATAATTCATAAGTTTAGGGGAGATCATGGAAGATTAAATCAATGGTATTAATGAATATGGATGGTTTGACAAGGTCCACACATACCCATTATGTATCGTAAACAAGAACAATCTCATTTATGAGTATTTTTTGCATTTAGGAAGGGTTGCATAGAAATCAAGGGATTTTTTGCATGCCACATATAGAAAATGGAGAAAAATCTACCTACCTCAAAAAATGGTCAATTGATGGTTTGACTTAGCTAAGTAAAGCACAATAAGGTCTCATGATGATGAAGTGGGGTGCATAATGTAGGTTATGACTACAATAGTGATGTATCTAAGTAAAAATACTCAAACTATATAGGTGAGAAAAATTACCCTGATAACAATTGCCCCCTAATGTGTGAAGTTAGGAGCAATTCATATAGATGAAATTCATTACAATTTCTTACCTAAATAATGGAATGGACTAAATATGGAGTAGAGAATTCAAATAGAGGGAGGAACACCCATGGATGACTAAAGAGAACTAACTACAAAACAGGAACCATGAGGTAAGGTGTATACAAGACCTCAATATCAACCATTACAACATACTAATGCTCGTAAAAATGTCATTGTACAATATAATATGGGATCATGGAAACATGGGGATAAATAAATAGTACACAAGGATAATAATCATTACATATTTTCTAAACACATGTCAAGGAACACTAGTGCATTGGGGATAATGAGTAACCACAAAAGAATTTTCAAACAACAAAAGGGGCCAACAATATAGAAAGTCGTCACTACATGAAAGATAAAAATAGAGGCTTGAAGACTATTACATAGAGACAAACACATCACAAGGTCTACTACTAGAGCTAGAAAAACTTGATCTAATACTGGCTAGAACACATAGAAATCTACTTGAAGGGAATATTCCACCTAGGGTCTCAAAAAACACTAAAAGAGACTTACATATATCATGGTGTTGAACATGAACTAGAACACTAAGACCATTGATGTGTATGATTCTCAATGGTGAGATGAGGAGTTGAAGTATAGCATGTGAAAAACATATAGGTTAAGGAGCCATGAAGACCCTCCCTTCTTTGTTCAAGGTGACCCACCAAGTGACTAGTGATGTAAATAGGGCCAAAGTACACAAAGCTTCTAAACTAAGCCCCGAGAATGAATGAATTGATATCAAAAGGGGAATGTTCGATAGAATCAATGTATAAGCGAATTACTAGAAGCCAAGACAAGGTGCAACATATCATGTAGTTTTAGGGTCCCATCCTAGCTCCCCTCATTAGTGGAATAGATTACTAAGTAATGTATTGAGGGTCATATTTATTAAATAAGGCCTCATGAGATAGTAGAGTATGAAATTAATAAATGTAAGTGGCCTCATTAAAGACGATCCACTAGTTAGTGGTTGAGGCCTCATTAATGGAGGTCCACTGGGTGGGGTTTTGGGTCAATTGGAAACTATATACAGTAGTTTATTCACTCATGATTTTTCACCTACTATAAGAGCTCGCAAAGAGTTGTGAATCCTATATATATATAAAAATTTACATATAACTATAATAGGTGGGGTCCCCTAGGAGAAAACACTGGAATGATAAAGTTTGTGTATCACATTCTCTTTTTCATCATTTTGCATGGTATTAGTTTCAATTGAGGCATCATTTGAAATAAGGAATTTAAAAGTAGTCGCTTAATGATTCCAAACATGCTCTGATATGTTAAGAACCAAATATCAATATAGCATAAAAAAACCTTAGAATAAGTACTCAACATCTTGAAAAAGAGATAATGTTAGATTATAAGATTCTTCGAGGGGGCAACCTCCTTTTACCCCACATAAATGTTCAAGTACAAGATGACTCCAAAAGAAAATGTCTCCTTGGTATATATAGGAGACTAGGAATTATAATTAGAACTAATGGAATAAAGTCGACATAAATAAAATAAAATTACGAATGTAAAATGCCCCAATTAAGGGGTAATGAGCCAATATTAGGGCATAGCATGCCCCTCCCCTTGAGACAAGTGTTGTCTGCAACGCTTGAGTAACTCGGGATTTTTCTATATAAAAGATTCATCTTCCCAAGTGGAATCTTCAGCCGACAGTTTCCTCAATTTAATGAGATACTCTGAAATCGATCTATTCCTCAACTGGTGAATTCTTGTGTCAGTGATGGCTTCAGGCTCCAATATGATTTTTCCTTCCTCGTCAAGTTTTGAAAATATAGTTTGAAATGGGATCTTGTCGCCTTTTGTAAAAATGGGTGTACTCGTGAACATGCAGGCAACTCCAATTTGTATGCCATAGTACCAATCTTTTGCAACACCTTATAAGGGCCATAGTACTTTGGTGATAATTTATTATCCTTCCTGGCTTGCTTGAGGGACATCTGTTTGTATGGTTGTAGTCTTAAAAACATATAATCCCCTACTTCAAAACTTCTTTCACTACGATGTTGATCTACTTGTTGTTTCATGTGATTTTGTGCCATGGTCAGGTTGTCATTTAAGATTTGGAGAACTTGTTGTTGATGCTCGATGTCATATTCCACTGCTTGAACCTTAGATTTTTCTTTTAGAGAAGTGATGGAAGGAGGGTGGTATCCATAGAGTGCCATAAATGGTGCCATTTTTGTTGCAATCTGAAAGGAAGTGTTATACCACCATTCTGCCAAGGGTAACCATTTGAACCATTGTGTTTGTTTATCAGAGACAAATCAAGGAAGTTAGCCTTCGAAGAATTTGTTCACTATCTTAGTTTGTCCATCAGATTGAGGATGATAGGATGATCTATGAGCCAATTGAGTACCCAAACAAGAAAATAATTATGTCCAAAAATATTCAGTGAAGATGGGATCTTTGTCACTTACAATAATCTTTGGGATGTCATGTAGCTTTCGAAATGTCTCCATGAATGGAGTAGAAATTGTACTAGCTTTGAAGGGATGAGAGAGTGCACAAAAGTGTGCCTACTTGGTCAATCTATCAACAATCACCACGATGACACTCTTTCCTTCAGACTTCAGTAACCCTATGATGAAATCCATGGAAACCTCTTCCCAACGCTGACTTGGGATGGCTAATGGTTGTAAAAGACCTGGGGTCTTAATTGTTTCCACCTTATTTTGTTGGCAAAACAAACATTCTGCCACAAACCTTTGAACATCAGTTTTAAGGCCATCCCAAAAAAAATCCTTCTTAACTCTATGGTAGGTTTTCAAAAATCCCGAGTGCCCTCCTACTGGAGAGGTGTGCAATTCTAATAGTACCTTTTGTTTGAGTTGGGAGTTCTTACACAAATATAAGCGATCTTTGTACCATAGTGAATCATTTTTCCATCTAAAAGTATCTGATGCACTGGAATCCTGCTACAACTTTTGAATGAGAGTCCACACTTTTTGGTCATTCTTCCATTCATCCCTTGCTTCTATTATCAAATCGGGTTGGATGATCAAGATAACACAGAGAAAGTCCTCAACACATTCATCCTTTCTTGAGAGTGCATCTGCCACAACATTCTGCTTCCCCTTTTTATAGATGATTTCAAAATCATAACCCAATATCTTGGTTACCCATTTTTGTTGTTCTTCTGAAGACAGTCTTTGTTCCAAGAAGTATTTAAGACTATCAT
>ML822050.1:192390-204978 GCA_009831015.1 Picea engelmannii | reverse complement strand
CTTATTGCAGGAGTCCGAACAGATGAATTTTCGCTGTTAGAATCGAAAGTCTGGACAGCATTGGAACTAGTCCTTGTCTGGACAGCATTGGAATTAGTCCTGGCCACTGTAAGAACGTTATCGAATTCTCTGCTCAAGCTTATACTTTCGCTGTCGCTTGATACAAACGAAAACGTGGATGTATCGGACCAGCTGTGTTGTCGATGGCGCGCAGGTCTTCTCATTGCATTGCTGGTCGCATCTGCTAACTGTTCCACCGTTACATGAATGTCCCGGACTCCGTCGTTCTCTTCTGCAACAACTCAAACAATATCAACTCACTCCTTTCACACAAAAATTACATTTTCATAATATTTTACATAAGTCTAACCTAATAAAACTATAACAACATTTTCTGAATACGAATACATTGTAATTTGAAGAAAAATCTATAATATTCCAAGAAATTTTTTGGTGCAAGAGTTAAGGGATATGTCTACATGTTAGATGGCATTCTTATTAAATTATCCACTTAATTTAATATCCTCAAGTAAAGAGATTTCATGAGATTTCATAATCCTCAATTAAAGGGATTTCATAAAATCCTTAAACTCCCTACATGTTAGATGGCATTCTTATTAAATTATCCACTTAATTTAATATCCTCAAGTAAAAAGATTTCATGAGATTTCATAATCCTCAATTAAAGGGATTTCATAAAATCCTTAAACTCCCTTCCCGGAAGCTGAGCTGTTGGATCATGGATCCATTAAACATAGGCATGCTGTATCTTATCTTTTGGATAGGTAAGATAGGTTGGAAAGGTCTTTAAATATCCATGGATTACAACTGGTTAAGTTATTCCCTTTAAACTAGCTATGGAACACAACTTGTGTACAAGCTAATCCCTTTAAACTACAACTGATTGTAATCCAATTAATTGTAAATTCAAATTATTAAAGAAAATCAGTTATAAAGGCAAAAATTAATTGTAAATTCAAATTATCTAAGGAATCAGCTATAAAGTGAATATTTTGACTTTGCATCTAAGTGGTCTAATCACTCAAATCTATAATCCAATTAAAATAGTATTACAAATTGTATCTTCTATACTTGCAATTAAAGACTACTATACATCAATATTTGAAAAAAAAACTTAACCTAACACTCACTATAATACAATTAATTTGTATATAAATCTATAATCCAATTAAAATAGCCTTAGAGTATAAATTGTATCTTTTATACTTTCAATTAACAACTACCAAACATCAATACTTAAAAAACCCTTAAACTATTATTAACTGTAATCCAATTAGTTGTCAATAAATCTACAATCCGATTAAAATAGCTTTAAGTAAAAATTATATGTTCTATACTTCCAATTAACAACTACTATATATCAATACTTAAAAAAACCTTTACACTAGCATTGACTGTAATCCAATTAATTGTAAATAAATTTACAATCCAATTAAATAACCTGAGAGTACAAATTGTATCCTCTACAACAACTACTATACATCAATATTTAAAAAAAAA
This sequence comes from Picea engelmannii, assembly GCA_009831015.1. Taxonomy (NCBI): domain Eukaryota; kingdom Viridiplantae; phylum Streptophyta; class Pinopsida; order Pinales; family Pinaceae; genus Picea; species Picea engelmannii. The sequence continues at coordinate 203,457 of ML822050.1, read as the reverse complement.
ACCTTTAAACTACCACTGAGTAACTGTAATCCAATTAATTGTAAATTCATCCATACTTTAAAAAAAAACCCTTTAAACTATCTGACTGTAATCCAATTAATTGTAAATTCAAATTACCAAACATCAATAATTAAAAAACCTTTAAACTACCACCGACTGTAATCCGATTAATTGTAGATTCAAAAAACCTTTAAACCACCACTGGCTGTAATCCAATTCAAATTACCAAACATCAATCCTTACCAAACCACTGACTGTAATCCAATTAATTCCTTACCAAACCAAACCAAACCACTGACTGTAATCCAATTAATTGTACATTCAAATTATCAAACAAGAATACTTAAAAAAATAAAAACTTGAAACTACCACTGACTGTAATCCAATTTAATTGTAGATTCAAATGATAAGAGATTCCAACAGTAAATCGTTGCAACTAAGTTCTCCAGTAACCCAAATCTACAATCCAAACTGTAATCCAATTAATTTTAAATTCAAATGAACAGAGATTCCAACAGTAAACTCAACGATTGACTTTGCAGCTAAGTTATCCAATAACCCACATCTACAATCCAATTAAAATAGCCTTAGATTAGAAATGATATCTTCTATACTTCCAATTAACAACTACTATACATCAATACTCAAAAAATCTTGGTCTAACAGAGACACAGATAGAATCTAACCTTCTAGGTACTCCGGGGTGGGCTTACTTTCTCTATTAGAATGCAAATTAGCAGTCAATACACCAATGGATGCATTATCAGACCTTGATGAAGATGGCCCAACACCATCTGATGCAGCTTCCATTGGTTCTTTTCCCTGGGACTGACCTCCGCTGTATAAAACAGTCGAGCCCTGCGATAGAAAAATAACCAAAAGACTCCAATTACAATGGCAGTTGCCTTTAAAACTCAAAAAACAAAGACATTCTGAGTTTACACCTCGATCAGAATAAGTGAAAAACCATACCTCATTACTTTGACTCCAAGTGGATCTCCGTCCATCTGTGTTATGAGACGAAAAGCCAGGCGAACTGGTGACCGGACTACAAACTCGCTCAGGGCATGCATGGTAATTTGCATATCTGGTGCCCTGTTCTACAACCGAATTCTGATTGAATTCATGAGACTCAGCTGACTTCAATCGTTCATGCGGAAGCCGCTCTCGATGAACGACCAAAAACCCATTGCTGGGCGAAGAGTACTGGAAAGACATGATCACGAATTTTCAAATTTTCGAACTGAGAAAATCACATACTTCCGAGCTGCCACGGTCGATCCTGTCTTCCAAAACCGTCGGTTCTCAGTCCATCAATTGACACAAAACGAACAGAATCTCCAGTTCGATCTCGCATGCAGCTTTGACAGAGCTTCCAAACCCTGAAATCCCCATAGTTTACAACGTGATGAGTTCTCATTGGCCAGTGTCGTAACCAGTAAATAAGTACCAAATAAGAGCCCGCTGAAAATCTTCGTTTGCCACGTTTCACACTTAGCGTACACCATGATCGAGAATTGACCGGATCGTGATATCTTTTTGAATCGTAAAATTCGTGATCTTATCCACTTTGATCGTGATATTTTGATTTATTAAATGATTTTTAAAATAAAACCAGAGGCTTTGCTCGAACATAAATTGATTTATACATAATTTTTAAGTAAAAGCAGAGGTCCAGAAGAGAGAGACCATATAAAAGAAGACACGATATCTCAAACAGTGTAAATTGGCTAGAGGTCAGCACTACACTCTAGATTGACCTAATCAACAATGTAGATAGGGGAGGGATGATTGACTTGGCGAGTTATTGAACAATGCAGCTAATGGAGGGATGTCTCTAGTGATTATTAAAAATATGGTTGAGGTTTGAGAGAGGTTTAAGGTTTGCTAGTTATTATGATGCTATTTTCATGTGTTATAGTGGATTTACACAATATTATTGTAATATTAATTTCTCATGTTTGCAAAGATCAATGTAATATTGAAGTTAGTATCTCTCCTTAATAAAATGATGGTTGGGTTTTTTTGAGAGAAAGGGGGCTTATCCACATACTTTTAAGTACGTTGAAATGAAAAGATATGTTGAAATGAAAAGCAATTGCATATGTTCTTACCTTTTTCTATGAAAGAAGCTTCAAACCTTAATCTAGAATGGGTTGTTAAAAAGACGCTGCAACCTTAATCTAGAATGGGTTATTAAAAAGGAGTATGTTCTTGGTATAGATCAATGTAATATTGAAGTTAGTATCTCTCCTAAATAAAATGATGGTTGGGAGGTTTTTGAGAGAAAGGGGGCTTATCCACATACTTTTAATTACGTTTAAATGAAAAGCAATTGCATAACCTTTTTCTATGAAAGGAGCTTCAAACCTTAATTTAGAATGGGTTATTAAAAAGAAGCTGCAACCTTAATTTAGAATGGGTTATTAAAAAGGAGTACGTTCTTGGTATACTTTGATTCAAAGAGTTAATGGTTTATGTCTATTTTATATTAAAAAAAAGATTAGTATTTTACATTTGTTTGATAAATAAGGTATTTTTATATTGATCAAATATTTTAAGTAATTATTTACATAAATAGGTCAAAGATCAATATAATAGTGTATTATATGGTTAAAACGTTTAAATAGGGAAACCATCCAGAGTCTTAGTCAATGTGGCCACTTGGCATAATATATTAATGCAAAAGAAAATAATTTTACATATGAGTTTCTTATAATTAATCATCAACAAATGACCCTCCACGCTCTTTAAATAGAGATTATGGACCAATCCATTGTTAAGCCATGGATCATTATAGCCATTAGTATCAAGCAGAATATGGACCATCCGATCACTTTTATGTCTAGAACATATCGTGACTGTAAGATTACATAACTACAAATGTATACTAAAGATACAAACTAAAGAAATAGACTTACCTAAAGTCACATTATTCCAAGTTGATCTTAACTAACTCCTAGGTATATAAATATCTTCACATCCCCCCTTAAGAACAACTTGGGATAGGATTGAAGGATTTACAAATGTGACACAATATAAGAAGGAAGGAGGCATTAGATCCTATCCCCTTTTAATGACAACTTCCTAGACATCTAACATAAATTGAAGTTCGGAAAACTTCACTTCTGTAAGAGACTTTGTGAGAATGCCTACAACTTGATCATCTGTAAGGAAAAAGAGCACTTCATGAACACGATGTTAAACAATATTTTTGATGAAATGCATGTGTAGCTCAATGTGTTTGTTGCATTGATGTTGAACTGGATCTTTTTTGAGTTTGATCACACTTTGATAGTCACACTAGTGTGTGATTGGATGTTGGTGCTAGAATCCAAAATATGAAAGGATTTATGGAAGCCAGAAGGGTTCCTTACTTACATTAATTGTTGCTCAATAATCTATTTCTGCTGAAGAAAGAGAAAGAGCCTGTTTTTTCTTATAATCCCAAGTGATAGGTATTGAACCACTATAGAACCAATAATGAAAACATAACTTATAGTAGACTTCTAATAATTAGGGTTGGAAATCCAATCAAAATTAGTGAAACCAACCAACAAAGGAGTCCCCCTTGAACTATAATGTAATCCAAAATGCATTGTACCTTGGATATACTAAAGTATCATTTCTATTTCTTTCTAATGACTTTCATGGGGTATTTTCATATACTAGGGAACAAGACCAACAACAAAGGAAATATTAGGATGGATATGAATCAAATATAAAATACTACCAACTAATTGATGGTGTGTTGAACAAGAAACAACTCTCCCATACCCTTTTTTTCATTTTTTCGCATGATAAAGGCAATAGGAGGTTGGCGACCCTCCAATATTTGGCTTTTGAACCTCAAAGGGATTTGTTTTCAACTGATCTCAATGACTTAGAAAATTTTCAATTTAAATAAGTCTCATTTACTCTTCAAAAAATTCTATTAAGTCTCGAAGTTGCTTTAGTCCTTTTGATCTAACCCTTTTTTAGCAAATTCATCTTGTTGCATCCTAGAAAAACTTGTAAAATTGTGACTTATCACAATTTTAGAAAAATTGTTTTGGTGTGATACACTGCAGTGAAATATTTCTTTGGCGCGATACAGTGCATCATAGGAAAACTTAGTTTCTTTTGACACACAAAAATTTAGCAAGATTTGGGAATAAAATCAACTTTTCGCTACTTTGGAAAAAAAAATATTTTATGATGTATCGCATCTTTCAATGTTTTTTAACGATGTGATACATTGCAACTTTGAAAGTTTCCAAGTTATGATACATCGTATTGAAATTAATTTTCATCACAACATATCTTAGCTTCAAAAGCTTTTCATCCATGCAAACATTGTGCATCTCAAAGTTAATTTCCATGTGGCACATCACTGAGGTAAAATATTTCCCTTGCAATATGTTGCAAAGCCTCAGATTTTGAAATTACATGGAATTTTCACTTTATCACAACAAAGGGAAAATTCCAATTGTGCAATACAATGAAAACTCAAGAAACTTCCAACAACATGATAATCATGATTTGTCTCATGGAATGAAACTTTTTCAAGGTGAAAAACATTGCAAGCCTACAAAAATTGTATAAGTGTATTGATAAGCCTATATCACAAAGAAAACTTTGAATTCACACAACAAAAGGCTATTTTTTCCCTTTTAAAACAAGCAAAAGGGTACAAAAAGGGTCCAAATCTTTTATAAAAAAATCTTTGGACTATTTTATTTTCATTTTATCATTTGGAAAAAGAATAATTCCCTCAAGCACAACACTATCATCCAAGATACCAAATAATTTGAAGATTCTCTAACCCTGCAATGATGTAAGGAATTCAAACCACCCACTCATGAATGGCCACTTGTCACCATTTGAGGTAAGGATCTTATTCAAAGATTAAATCTAATTCTTTCCATGTTTTAAATTATTTAATTGTCTATTAAAGAATCTTTTACACATTTCCCTTCCCCCCCTGGCCACTCAACACAATAAAATAATTTAAAATTGGGAAATGGTAAAATTTCTACCTTTTAGCAGTCAAATTCCCCATATGCTTGATCGAGCATATCAAAAATTAGCTATCAATGAAGAGTAAACAAATTCCTCAAACATAATACTTTGTAGTCCCCCATACCATTCTACCCTAGATTATTAAAACCAATCAAAATTCCAATGTTGATTAGGTTTTCTATGGAACTTGATTTACCACCTGTGGAATGGTTGCATATGCTAAATCAATTTTTCTTGAACCACCTAGACTACCCAATTTCCCAAGCTTAGAAGTGTCATCCACAACTACAACCATCAAAATTGACTTCTAGGGATAGGCCTCTACTGGATGTCTAGGACATTTATTCAAAGAATCGGTACCTAAGTTAACCATAAACTAGATACTTCTTCTCTTGAAACTCCTCCATTTTAGGAGTTGATATGAGAAATACAAAAATTGTTATTCCACTAGTTGAATTAATGAAGTATGAAAATGAGAAATAAGAAATGTTGAAATGATAATTTTTTGTCAGACTAGATGGATGATGAACCCAATTCGAATATAATTATTTCCATATGCATTGGTCAACCCAAACCATGACTTGTTTTTAACAAAATGAGTGTTTTTTCCTCTTCTACACAACTAAAACATCATGTGGCTACTTAAAACATAATCCAAAGGAAACTATAGGTGTGAAACAATAGGGAACATATGAGATTCAACCAAGTGGGAAATATGCTCACTTATCACTTAATCCATTCAAGCTTCCCCTTTTTACCATTATTGGGCCCTTCGTTTTCATGAATAGAAGTTGCACAAGTTGTTGAGGAGTTGGACAATGGACTAAAGGAAGAAACAAAAAGCGATTGGAAGGACAACACAACATCAGTTTTGAGGAAAGAAGTTGCAACAAGATCAAGAAGAAGAGAGAACTCTCGGGTTCTCAACCAACAAACTCAAAGATCAAATTATATATATATGATACTGATATGATTGTAAAAGGGTTGTTAGTGTTGTTGTTGTGGCGAGAGTCATTGTTGTAATTGTTCATACTATTAGTTTAGATAAAGCTTTGGATTATGAGTTCATAACCATACCAAGAATGTAAGGGAGTCATGTAACGTTGTAGTGTCAAAAGAGCAATGACTTGAGATGACCTTGTCTCTCAGTAGTACATATAATTTGCTATTAGCTTTGGCATGACCAATTTGTATCTACGACTCAGTCTTAACTTGTATTTTGAGAGGAAACATGTTATGTGTTAATATCGTGGGAGACCCAAATAAATTTGAATATATCCTATGTATTTAGTCTTCTGAATGTATTGATTATTTCTTTGTATTATATTTTATGTCTGATATACTTAAATTGATTCATTATGAATGGCGACACAACCTTGGTTTCTTTATTCTTAGTTAGAAAATGTCCATAACTGCTACAGGTTTAATCTATCTTGAACAAGACTAATATGAATCTTGATAACTTAGAGGTCTGCCTAAGTATTCTCCTTACCCTTCCCTCTCTTTCTTGTCTCGGTTGTGCTTTAGATGATACTTCTTCCCTCCCAGGAAGATGAAAATGCCAACGCTCTAGACTACTTCGGTACCTTTTGTTGGTAACTGTAAGAGGACCCTGGTCTAATCACTTTTGCGCAAAAAAATAGTTCCGTTGTAGGGACTTTTGTTTTAAAAGGGAACATGTGAGGAGAATGCTTCCGTGAATCTATAGATTTGATATTCGACAATGGTGGGAATGAAATTATGATTCCTTTATATGGAAGGAAGCAGAGTTGTGAGGTAAAAGCGAGAAGGATACAAGAGATTATGTCTTTTATTCAGAAAGGTCGAGCGACCGGTATGAGATATTCTTGGTAAAATTCTTGGAAGAACTATTCCATTGGATAGATCGGCTCCAAGAAGATCAAGAAGTCCAAGAATGTGTCAAGAAGACCTGTACTTGGGATACAAACAAGATCACATCACTTCATCAGCTGAATCAACAGATTACGCGAGCGATCAATTTCTGGGTTAATACGACCCTGGAGGGATATATCATTGAATTCATAGTTGAGAATCACCAATCTATTTCATGGGCAGAATAAATTTTCATGAAAGGTGAACGTGGGAAATTGTTGAGGTAAATTCCCATGTGGATCAAAGTATTCTTGATGGATGAAGGGATGATAACTTCTCCCTCAACTGATATGGAAGCCTAAACACCTACGCTTGGGGTAGGGTGATTTTGGGGTAGGATCATGACCTGAGAAGGGGAAAGGGTTCTTTGAAAGATGGGGGAAGATCAAGAAACGAGAGAGCCTTAAGGAGAGCTTCCATTGTTTAGAGGTGGTGGAACTGAGAGGTAAAGAAAGCAGTGAAGAAATCTGAGGTGTTGCAGAAAGAAATCGGATCAAGAGGAACATATGAAATAAAGAAGGAAGAGCTGAGGAAAGCAAGAAGACAAGAAATAATAGCTAGTCTAAGATTGCAACAGAGAGAATCAAAAAGAGGAATGAGTCCCTATATGGGTGGACGAGAAGAAGAGTGTGGAGAAGCAAGGGAAGGCGAAGCAGGTTTGGACCTTGTAGGTGATCAAGAATATTCAGCCCAGATATCAGGAAACATCGCGAATTAGATAGAGAAGGTTGCTTTAGAGGAAGAAAACGAGACCCCCCAAATAAAATAAACCCACCCAGAAGTCAATGAAACCAACCCCAAATCACCCATCCCCCAGGTGTCATATATACCGGTGGTAAATTCTACACCACCTACTTATGCTATTTCTATTTCATCGCATCCAGTTAGTCAGAACTAGTCTATAAGTGTAAACATTGGGACGATATTGGGATCCCCAAGCATATCGCAACTAGGACCATTAGGTTTCATTCTAATAGAAGAAATGAGACCCACAATGGATGGAAATATGGGAGGATCAATCGCCAAAATTATGGGGTAAAGGGGACAAGGATGTAGAGAAACATTGGTTCTTATGTGAGGCCACTTGGAGGTCTAGAGGGACTCTCGATGCAAACAAGTTAGTAGAGTTTCAGAATACCTTGTTGGGTTTGTTGATGGCTCTTAAATCCCTTTAGTTCAATAGTAGGAACCAAACCCACCACCGAGGCCCAATTAGACTCTGCAGCGTTTAATAGTGTAATGGTTCTCCAGATCTTGAGATCCGACCAATTAATCAATGGGATTTATGTTTTCTTGTGAAGGCGTCTCCTTTAGTTTGGACTTTCTCTTTTTTATTTTATCTTAGGTGGGACCGATATAAGATGTAAGCCGATATAAACCAACTTGACAATAAAACAGGATTAAGTTTAACTACTGGAGAAGATCCTAAGCTTGGGATAACCCACTACTCAAGCATGCAGATGACAATTTTATACCACATGCATAGTAAAGAACAACAACGATTCATCTTCATCATTAAAGTAAAGCACAACAAAACATTGCACCAGATAACTTGACAATAGATTAAATAGCTCTTACTCATTACAACATCATTCATGAAACGAGATTGGAAATAGTTCTTCTCCACGTCCAATCACACATGCATTTGATGAAAATAATTTTGTCTCTGGTCCAGAAGGACTTCTCTATTAACGGTAGCTCGGAAATAATTCTTGACAACCAAAAAGAAAGAGTTTCTTGTAACAACCATCGACCCCTAAATAATTGGTCGATATTCTTATTTATAACATAAAATTCAACTGAAAATAACGGCTAAGTGTAGATAAGTAAATAAATCTCGCCACGTGGCATTCCCTCCTAACAATTTTTCTAACAATCAACTCAAGATATCACTCGAAAGAGTGACTTCATCATATTCCGACCAACTGATGAACAACTCTTCATAGGAATGGGTGCATGGAAATCTATGTTGTTCCATCGGAGCCGTGTAAATTCCTATGATCTCTACCGCATGTGCCCGATACTTGACCAGACTGGTGTTTAACTGTTGTAGCATAGTCTGAGCTCTAATCGGATGTTCCATAAATATTTGCACTTGTCCCAACACTATGTTGGTCACCTCGCTATCTCTTCAGCCCATAATGAATCTTGCTTGGCGTGCCATTCGACTATGTCACACAAGTCGACGAAGTTGTCGGGTGTGTCGAAATCAGGGAGTCTGATATCCTTCATCGCTTTGTGGATTTTACCCCAACATTTCTAGCATTTGGCCCACTGCTCTTGAATTTACCGATGTGGTTCCTGAGATATTTTATCCCAGTACTCAGTTGATCGCTTCATGTGATCAAGACTACTTTTGCTCAACATCCATATGTTGTGTTCTTGTTTATCTCAGCCTTGTTGGACTACATCAATGTATTTGATTCTCTCTATGGCTTGCGGTGCCCTTTCATACCACCACTCCATATCCTTACATGTCATGAGTGCCATGAGAGTGTCTTCTTGGAACTGGGCTATCTTCAGAGTAAAAAGGTGTCGCTCATTTGTAAACTTCTTGTAAGCCTCTTCGAACTTGCTTCTTAGGTATCCCATGACCCGAGTCGTGTCTTGATAATACTTATCTAGGTGGCACAAATGTTCCAGTTCTTTCAGAGCGGAAGCCAACTCTTTTTCATCCCTTTTAGCTTTGTCTAGGGTCGCATATGAGATTGCACTCCCTACACCGATAAGTTCGGATGTTCTAGCATTTTCTATTTTTATCAACTCTTCCTCTGTAGTGGTGAGGATGGAGAGGTCCAATGTAATTCTCTTTTTCTTGGTGGTCCATTAGACAATAGCTTTTCTCTTTTGATCATAAGCGATTGCATATATATCGGCTACTTCATCCACAGGTTTAGGAATCTGTTGATCTCCCCATGTGAGTGTGTCTCCCAAACTTCTGGTGTTGTATATTTGTTCAAGATCGGGTCCTTTAACTTCCTCGTTGTGCTTCGAAGGCCCGATCTCTGCCTGTCACTTGTCGGGGATATGAGTATCGAGCGAAATAGAGGCGTCAGGAGTAGACTCAATACTTACTTGTGCATTGGCCATTGAAACATCGATTTCCTTTTGCGGGGATCCTTCCTTTAGCTCGTCCGGTTCTGAATTATCCTCTGGATTGTCTACTCGGGTCTCTGGTGCATTGGGATTTTTCGTGTTGAGGCCACTCTCGAATTCTTTTTCTTTTTGTGGGACCTCTTGGGTTTGGACCCCGGGATGAGAAGAAGTCTTCTCAGGTCCCTTTTCTTCTTGGACATGCACAGGGGTCTCGAGAGATACCTTTAATTAGTTCGCAGAGGGGGTCCGATGCACTTGTTTCTACGGATACCCCGACTACCTTCAAATGTATTGTGATTTATATCGATGTCATTATGGATTCAGGGTCACCTGACCCATTGATGTTATCAAGGTTTATGAAATCAGGGCCGCTTGGCCCCGTGAGGCTTTCTTCTGAGCTATCAGTCGGAAGCCTTGGAATCCTAATGAGGTATGGGTTATCTCGCATTTGATTCATCATATGTTGGGCTTGTTGATACATGAGTAACCCTCTTTCCCATGCATCCTCAGCCTTGGGGAAATTCCTATCCTGTACTGGGGTTACCTGGGAAATCTCTACTGTTTTGCTGGCTTCCTGGGGAGATTCCACCGCTTAGACTGATTCAGATGCTATCCTTTCTTCTCTGTCCCTGAGGACCTCTTGAGATAAATGTTCCAGGACTATTTCTTTCTCATCCAAACTCATGGCCTTGAACTGGGTTGCCTTGGGGTCAGCCATCCTCGCCATCACCTCATCGTAGTCTTGAGCATTTTCGGTGAAGATATCATCTTCAAACTTGTCATGGGTGTAAGGCCAATCGAAAGATACTTGTGATGCGTGCTTCGAGAATAAACCTTTTGGGTCATGCTTGAGAAAGCGGCTAGTCTGGAATCGAAACTACAATTGATTCAACCCTTCCTGTTTGGATTGAGTAGTGTCTTTTACCACGTAGATTGAAAGATACCAGATATATAAAATATGCAGAACAGAAATGAAATGCTAGAAATGACAGAATAACAGTAAAATATCCATCATAATCTTCACAATACACAGAAATGATATACGAAATAGCAACAGAAATAGCACTTTGAATCAGA
>ML822050.1:126414-187378 GCA_009831015.1 Picea engelmannii | reverse complement strand
AGATAATTAAAGAAAAGAATTACAAAATAAGAAAGTGTTAGGTCGGCCCTAATGTTAAAAGGAAGTGACATAAATGGTATAAATAAACATCATTATACATTCATTTGATAAAAGTCGAATTTCAGAGGGAAGAAGAAGAAAAATAAGGTCGGATTTCAAGGGAGGATGAAGTCTTTTGGTGATGTGTTCTAAGTATCAACAGTTACCAATCTTGTCAATAATCTTAAAAGGACCATATCGAATTGGTTTCAATTTTTTACCTTCTCCTTTAAGCCTCTCCTTACTAATGTAAAGCCAAACTTCATCTCCAACTTGGAAACTGTGATCAACACGATGCTTGTCATGTCTCATCTTGTACTTGGCTTGACTCTTTTCCAACTGCTCTTGCACCATTTGATGTATTGACTGAATTTTTTCAATGAACATTTATGCCCTATCAATGTCATATTGACCATCAATAGAAATATCCTTCCCAAAGATAAAATCTAAAGGAGATTTGGGCAAATAGCCAAAACATGCTTCAAATGGCGACGTTTGAGTTGAAGAGTGCTTAGCTCATTTGTAAGCATGTTGAATGTAGTGTAAATGCTCATCCCAAAGTTTAGGATGCTTGCTACAATAACCACGAAGAAGATGCACCACTTTTCTATTTACCACTTATGTCTGACCATCGGTTTGTGGATGAAAATCTGTGCTCTTTTTCAATTTGGTCTCCATGAGTTCCCATAAACTTGACCAAAAACTTCCAATAAATCAAGAATCCCGATAAAAAATAATGGATTTAGGCAATCCAAAATGCACCCAAACATTTTGAAATAACATTTGTGCCGTTTTCTCATCTATAACCTGCTTCTTACAAAGCATCAAAATACACATTTTGCTAAATCGATCAACCGCAACATAAAGATAATCATGATTTCATCTAGACATAGGTAGACCTCCTACAAAGTCCATAGAAATACTTTCCCAAGGACGAGAAGGAATCGGAAGTGGAGTATACAAACCCAACTTTTGATTGCTAGGTTTTCTCATGGAACATAACGAACATCTTCGAACATATCTCGAAACACTTTCATTCATTTTAGGCCAATAGTAGTACTTTTGCAAATTAGCCACTGTCTTGCCTACACTAAAGTCACCAGCAATAAGAGAAGAATGGGATTCTCTTATTATGTTGATTCTTTCTCCCTGTGGAATACATAGCTTGCCAAGATGATACAAAAGATTATCATGCACATGGTAATCCAATTCCTCAACATGGTTAGAATGACACAAAGTCTCATACACTTCTTTAAAATCAATATCTAAAGCATATTGCTCAACATAACTCTCATGCATGATAGGACTATGCTTAAGAATAAATGAAGCACTAATAATAGGCCTTGAAAGCATATCAGCAACTTTGTTATAAATTCCCTTATTATACCTGATGACCAAGTGGAATTGTTGTAGAAAACCCATCCATCTGAAGTGCCTAGCTTGTTGTAGCTTTGTTTGTGATTGTAAGTATTGCAGTGGTTGATGATCTGTATGGATAATGGTTTCTTTCCCCAACAAATAATGTTTCCATTTTTTCACACTTTGTACCAATGCATACAACTCCTTATCATAAGTAGGATAGTTGATCATGGCACCATTAAAAGTTTCAGAATGAAAACAAATGGGCTTTCCAATTCACATTGTTCGCGTCCCAATTCACATATTTTCAAACTTAAATATAATCAAATGCATACATATGTTAAGTAACACATGTGGGCGTGCCGGTTGGGCGGCCCTTCCCAAGGCTTTACCCTGCCCGGAGATCACGGGGTCGACTCCGGCCAACAACATAACTTTTAAACCAATACATAGGTGACACATGGCGGCCATTGATTGGGCCACGTGTCGCTATCCCATTCGCTGCAAAAAAGTCATGCCACATGCCAACTGTCCACACAATTTCCTACCATGTGTCATATGGCCTGCCATATGTTGTATGGCCTACCACGTCAGTGTCCGTACGGACTGTACAGACTATACAGTCATCATCCCTTTTTTTGCCTGTTTTTCGTTTTGAACAGAACACGATATCTCTCGCTCCCGACATCCATTTGAACTAAAACGAGTTGCATTGGGTTCATAACGACGAGGCCTATGCTCCCATTCGATTTGAAGCTATTCCGAGCAATTTGAATTTTGAGCAAAATTTGATCCCTTGGATCACACAAGATGCCAAAATATACATGGACCGGGAGTTCTGAGGTGTGCCAGATTAAGTTCATTCCGACAAAGACATTTCTAGCACAGATGATGTCCAATAGATAAGATTCCATGTAGAAATATAGAGTCTCTCCATCCTTTGGTTTCTGAGCTTGTCGTATGTAGGTGCTCAACTGTTTGGAAATGATGGCGCTCCAGTTAAAACCTATTCTAGAAATGGCTACAGTATAAGATAAAGGCATCCAAGCCTCTGAAAACATGGAGCAATATTTCTCCCCATGCAATCGAAAGAGGAGGGCCATTACATAGATGTACGGATCCCTTAGGTTGGTCGTCAAGTGCCAGCCGGAGGTCCAATTGATGAAATTTTTATCCTCTCTCCACCACGAAGCCATCACCTTGTTGGTGTCATGTTTCTCATATAAGTTTATAACAAAATCGACGTTCATCCAAACCTATAGGTCTCTGATCTTGTATTAACTCTGGACCTCTACTGGAAGGAAAACCCCGACACACTCATTGTTGTTGTCATTAACCAGACATCTTTGAGAGTTCGTGTGGTCAATAAGCCATTTCAGGAGTTCAATGCAGGAGAAAAATGGAGTTTTGCTCACTACCATGTGTAGGTATGCCCTTCATACATTCGGCAGGATTTCGTCATTGAGCTTCTTTGTATCGGGGTTGTTGTGCGGGGTATATTCAGGGAATTCCTCCTGCTTGATTTTCTTGAAAATCTCTTTCCAGCGTGGGAATACTGTGTTGGTCCTGATATTCGCCTTTGTGTCTCCAAAGGCCGGAGGCTGAGCAAAAACCTCCTTGGTGGATGTCTTGATGATGGGCACCAGTTTTGGGGAAAATTCCAGTTGTTTTGTGAACGCTGGGGAAGAGCCTTCTCCTCCCTCTGATTCCTTTAGCTTTGGTTCTCTCAGAGATTTCTTGGTGGTAGGTTTCTTCGGAGACATTGTCCCTATAATCGAATATGATCCTTTAGGCATGTGTACAGAGTAACATTGGATGAAAACGTATGAAATGAAACAAAAAATGTCCAAAGACCGGTACATACCTGTAACGCTTGCTAAAATTGTTGTTTAATACTCACTGGACCTTGGAAGCTTTCCCCGGATTTATTGTCTCGCTCCTCTGGATGTTCCAAACTTCTTTTCACACAGGACAATCTCCTTTAAAAAAGACTTAAGATTATTTAACGGGAGAGATCCTACCAGTTGTATCAATCAATTGATTCGAGTGATGATTGAGATTCAAAACAACCTACTGTCGAATCTCTACAAATAAATTCTGCATGGGTTGAGGACGGGGGTGCAGAGGGTGATGTGTGGTATTGATAGGTTCAAAAGGTCCTTTTGACTCACGCACGGATTAGCAAATAATGTGGGATTTTTGGAATTAATTAGTTCTTTAAATGTTTTGGAGCCATCGTATCTTAGATATAAAACATCCCACCGTGTCGATTTCTTAGTGGGAATATTGGGAATCAGTGATATTCTTGTGTATGTTCCCATTGGTATCCTCCTAAGAAACCTTCGACACAGATTGATTTCTTCGTATAGTGATGATGTGGCAGAACTGGTTCGGGATGCGACGTGGGTCTTGAGAGATAGTAACGACTAAGGGGAGAACTGGATCGTACATCTAATCACTTGAGAAACTACAGATGGTGGATGAGGACATGCGGTTTGATTGTGCATCTCAATTGAAGTCAGCCTTTTTTGACAGGAGGCGGGTGATTAAAATAAACCCGGTATTGTCGAGGTTGAAAGGTATCAAGGGTCGACAATCAGGGATTGACTTATCACATCCTCTACAAACTATCCTTCTATAAACTCGTTGATGCCAAAGTTATCGGGGATTGGCCTTCAGAGATATTTCCACTGCATAATTACCTTGTGGTTACATCCTTGAAATATCCCTATACTAAAAATATTTCGAAAGTCGGCGATCGAGGAAATTATTTCATTCTTCGTTCAAGGCTTGCTCTTTTCACCTTTTACCAACGCCGAAAGGGATCGATCGTCGGTGATATCCTTGAGTGACGCTTTTCGCTGAGGAACACATTTTGTTTGCCGACATCGACAAAGATCGACACTCGGCGACCTCGATTCTCTGGAATGATTTCCTTTCATTCTTAGTCCTTTTCAATGCTGAATTTCTTAAGCGCGTCGAGGAGAAGTCTTGATTGTCGATTCTTTAATAAAGTGTTAGTATTTTAAGTTATGTGTTTTTGCATGCTCAAGCAAAATTTGAGAGACTTAAATGATTAAAAAAAGTGATAAGCAAAGGCAATGTTTTTCATACTGAAGTAGAATCAGATACTGCAAAAGATCAAGTGGTACCTAAAAAGTAAAATTTAACATAGGATTTTTAGGGTGTGTTGAGTGCTCAACAACTGGTGACTTACTGGGCGAAAGAAGAATCTATGTTCCTCCTTCATGTTCGGTTGATACAAAAGATGGTGGAGAACCTTACTAGCTATAAATCAGAGCTTTGTTTACCCTTGCATTTGAAACTCTTCGGTTGATTCTTCTGAGTCTGCCTGTGGGGTTTTTAACCTTTATTCCTCTTTTGTTTCCTATAACCCTGACTCATGCCCTTTTTGACAAAAATCTAGTAAAGTATTCACTGCCATGGAGCCTTTAGTTACCTTTAATCACTTGTTATGGTGTTTCTCCGATGCCAATGAGCATCCATAGCCCCGACGGAGATATCTTCATACCCTCTCTCACTGTTCACTCATTTGGTATAGTTAACTTTGATTTTGGCAGAATGCCCTGAGTGAGTGGTAGAGGATGACGTCTATTTAATTTGCAAAGTGAAATGGCTTAAGGTGAATCATTTTCTAGCTTTATCTTCGGGGTTCATGCAGTCCTGTTCATCTTTCCAACTTTCCCGTAAGGTTTCACCAGACCACCGGGGAGACCTTTCTGCATTTCTCCAGAGTTGTTCATCTACACGGTTTAGATAGAGGACTCTTCAAAGAAACTGTAGGTTCCTCGATTCTTCCTTGTGTTGTATGTGAGAAATGAGTTAGGAACATATTTTTCTTTATCGCATGATTTAAGGTCAATCATTGTTTTGTTAAACACAACCTTCAAAAGTGCGGAAATCAAACAACAAAAGAAAATAAAAAATAAAATCAATTCACAGTCAACCTAGCTGAAACAACTCATGAAATACGCATACAAAACATAAAACTCAAAATAACTTGTTTTTTTATTTATTTATTATTATTATTTTTTTAATGGAAATATTGTTTTAGGGCTTGGTCGTTTACTGGGAGGGCTTCAGGTTCGCCCCTCAGATTTTGTAACTGATAAGTACCTGCCCCAATCTTCTCTGCCACCTGGAAAGGCCCGAGCCATAGATTCTGAACTTAGAGTGTTTTCCTTTAGGCTCATTTTCTTTGTCCCATTTTAGGACCAAGTCCCCTACTTCAAAATCCTTCTCTTTAGCCTTATGCTTGTCAAACCATCTTTTAACGATCTGTTGGTGGGACATGAGCTTTGATTTATCCTTTTCCCTTTCTTCCTCTAGCATGAGCAAAGTGTCAATTCTTTGTTGTATGACTGATGAAGGTTGTCCTTCGGAATCTTGGGCTAGTTGAAGAGATGGGAGATAAAGCCTGTTCGGGAGAATGGCTTCCTTCCCATACACAAAAAAGTATGGGGAATTTCCTATGGATTCCTTGGGTGTGAATCTATCATCCCATATAGCGTTGTGGAGTAAATTATGCCAATTCTTGTGGTTGTCTACAACCTTCCTCTTTAATATTCTAACTAGGTTCTTATTGGTTGATTTTGCCACCTCGTTTTCCTGTGAATAATAATTCGCAGAGTACCTAATTATGATTCCTTTGTCCATAGCGAACTCTGTCAATAGTGTGGAATAAAAATAAGCTGCATTATCAAAAACCAGGATATAAGGGACCCCAAACCTTGTGATCAGTTTTTGTTCTATGAATTGGATTACCACCTTCTCGTTTACATGGGTCAGAGGGATGGCCTCTTCCCATTTCGTGAAATAATCGGTGGCGGTAAGTGTATAATTATGTTTTTTTGAAGATTTGTTATGATATCTAACCCCCATTGCTCAAAATTCCTAGAGACAGTCACTGGTTGGAGTGGGAATGTCGCTCTCTTCTCTCTCCCAGCGCTTATTTGACAGGTTTTGTAGTTTCTAGCATAAGTGTGAGCATCTTTGAATAAGGTGGGCCAATAATAACCACCTCTCGGTATCTTATGAGCGGTGGTGTTTCCTGCAAAATTTCCACCAACAGGGACATCATGGAGCTCCTTCAGAACTTTGTCTGCATCTTCCTGTTTGAGACATATTAAGAGTACCCTATCATAATTAACCCGGAAGAGTATTGAATTTAATAGGCGGTATTGTGCGTATTTTAACCTGAGAGCTCTCCTTTCCCTAGGGTTGACACTTTATGGGTAAGTCCCATGGTGCAAGAGATAATTAAAATTCTCATACCAAGACCCTAGCCCTAGGGACATGTATGAAATTTCACCACACCATAATTCCATTTCATTCTCCCATCTGAAGTCGTCATTTACTTGGTCCTAGGATTCAGTCGCAAGTTTGCATAACCCTTGTCCTTTAACTAGTTTGGTAGGTTTTATATCTAGATAAAAATCTTGAACTAATGCCATCTAGTTCCCTCTTCTTTCCCCCATCTCATATTGAGTGAACAAGGAGCAGACAACAGGATGAGGTACGATTACTTTGGTATGGATCTTGAGGATATAAGGCCTGAAGTGTTTTACTTCTTTATAAATTACATAAGCCTGTTTATCTACGACAGGATAATTTAGTTCAGATCCTTGGAGGTTAGTGCTCATGAATGACACCGGGGCCTCATTGTTGTCATCATCCTTTTTAGTCAATACCGCAGCTAACGATTGGTTGGAGGAAAAAGTATAGAGGAACAAATATCTATTGAAATCGAGACTTCATAACACGGGGGCTTGAGATATAGCAGTTTTGATGTTGCCAAAAGAATCCTTCCGCTCATCATCCCATTTAAATTCAACATCTTTACGAATCATCTTTTGAAAGATTTTGATAGTTTCCGTGAAATCGGGAGTGAATTTCCTCATGAAATTGATTTGTCCGAAAAATGACTGCATAACTTTCTTGTTGTGAGGAAACAAGAGTTGAGATATGGCATTAATCCTTTATGGGTCTATGTGAATTCCTGCTTGATATATAATGTGGTCTAGCAACTTACCTTCCTCGATGCCGAAAATAATTTTCTTAGGATTTAAGGATATACCATATCTCCTACACCTTTCAAAAATATGACTTAAGTGTTGGATGTGCTCTTCTCTATTATTTGAATACACATTTACGTCGTCCAGATACACTACCACACACTTTTTGATTAATCCCCTAAATTCTACGTCCATAGCCCTTTGGAAGGTTTCCCCTGTGTTGATTAACCCAAAAGGCATGCATTTATAAGAGAAGGTTCCCCACTTGGTTCAGAAGGTAGTTTTCAAATGATCTTCCTCCGAAACCAGGACTTGGTTGTAACCTGAGAAACCATCTAGTAGAGAGAAGATCTCTGAACCAGACACGATATGCAGGAGTTTCTCCATTGGCGGGACTGGGTAATTGTACTTTTTTGAAGCTCTGTTGAGGTTCCTAAAATCTATGCATAGGCGGATTTCTCCAGAATTTTTCCTCACAGGAACCAAATTTGGTACCCACGTGAAATGTATAACCTAGAATATGATTTTGGCATCGAAAAGTTTCTTCAATTCCTGATACATGAGAGGTTCCAGGGATGGGTGATACTTTCAAAGCTTCTGTTGGAAGGGTTTCACTTTGGGTCGTAACGTGATAGTGTGTTGAATGATGTGGGTATCATAAGTTTTCAGATCTCGATAGGACCATGCAAAGAAATCTTGGGATTGTCTGAATAGTTTGAGGTAAGCCTTTATTTCCTCTTTAGATATAGTCTTTTTGAGATTCACATTCTTTGGGTTTTTTGGGGTTCTGAGATTTATAGTTTCATGCAGGGGACAGGAGCTACCAGTCTTTGCATTTTTAGGCCCCTTAAATACTTCCTTTATGTCAAAAAGGTTTTCCAAATTAGCTATCCCTTTCAGGATTGTGTGAGACTTCGATTTATCAATAGGTTGACCTTTCTGAGGATTAGTTCCTATTGATTGTTCCTAGAATACTTCATCGTCGATAGCCAAGTCTTTGAAATTATCTTGGTTAGTCAAAAAGTTTATGATCTATTCATCTCCTTCAAATACTTTCCAATTATAAATGTTGTTAGGCACCGATGGTTTGTAGAGTAGTTCTATAGTGAATCGAGAGGCTTCATAATCTTCTAGAGGTGGCATCCTTGAAGCAGTTGTGGCCAAGGAATCAACAAGAATGTTCTTGGCTCTAGGGATCACTGTAATATTGAAAGCTTCAAAATGATCTATTAACCTATGCACTTCCTGTTGATAATTCTTTAGGTGTGGGGAATTGCAATGTATAGTATTCCTTACTTGTATAATGATAAAATCTGAGTCTCCAAAAATCGCCAATTCTTTGATGTTTAATTCTATGGCTTTCTTTAACCCTTGTACTAGAGCTTCATACTCACTGGTGTTATTTGTGCATTTGAATTCTAGTCTACAAGACAGGAAATGATGTTTTCCTTTTGGATAAATGAGGATGCACCCCGCCCCTGATCCTTCCTGTGATTTAGATCCATCAAAATTTATGATCCAGATCTGTGAGTGAAAGTTAATTGTTCCTTCCTTCTTATTACTTTCTTTCCCTCCTATCTTTTGTCCAGTTATTTCCATCACGGGTTCTTGACATAAGAGGGTTTCCTCTGTTGGTATTGGCGATTTATCTTGAAAAAACATTTTGGAATTCTGAGTGAGAGGGACATCAGATGGGAGAGGGGAGAAGTTCCTGAAATAGGAATCGCAGGAATAATTGCCCAGGATGGGGAAATCAATAGATGAGGGTTCATTTGGGGTTTATAGATCAGTGACTGTATGTTTCAGGTATCTCTCCCTATCGATTCTTATCATATTCTTGTATCCCTTCAGTGGTAGCCAAAGGTGTGCCCAATATGTACTAAAGTACCCGTTTAACTTCTCAGACCAATCTCGACTTAGTAATAACCCATAAGCCTCTGGGATGTCTATTACAATGATGTCAATCACTTGCACAAACTTAGGATGTGTCGCTATCCTGGTCATTACATCTCTGATTTCCCCCATGGCTTTGACCTAGGTTCTGTCTAGCTGTATCACATGTTTATTGCTCTTGAGAGGAACACCATTTAATTTTTTGCAAATAGACAAGTGCATAACGTTGGAAGATGCTCTTGAATCTACCAAACAATTGTGGAGGTTCTTGTTGAAGACTTCAAACGTTAAGAGAAACGATGGGACAAAAGTTTTTCCCTTCTTATCTTCCGAGCAAGTATTCACAGTTGGCTTATTTACTAGATCTGTGGAAGTTATATTTCTTTGTTGCTCATTTCTTGCCATAGGGTTTTCTAATGATTTCAACGCTTGTAGTAGGAAATATTTTTGCTGAGGGATTCTACATATGTCCATAACCGATATATTAGCCTTCAACTTCTTTAGATATTCAAATACGTTGTACTCCAGTTTGGGTGATTCTCAGCTATGGATTCTAATAGGGTTCTTATGGGGAGAAAAAGGTTCTTTCATGTGATCGGGAGTCGACCTTTACCCTGACGTTTGGGTGGTAGTGGGATCCTTTGAGACAGGGGGAACTTTACTTCTAGTTTTCACAACCGAGACCTTTGCGGGTGGTTCTTGAACCTGAAATAGGTTGTCGGAAGGCATAATTAGGTCTAGATCCCATATTAGCATGGTTGTATCTTCCGGTGGGTCAATCTCTTCCTGGTCAACAACATTCATAACTAAACTACTTGGTTGCTCGGTTAGGGGAACCTCATCTAAAAACTGGTTGGCCATCAAATTGATGGCATGCACCCATTGAGGGAAGTCTCTTGTAGAGTGATTTTCTTGGTGATAAGTATAGAAATAATCAGATGCGACATTCCCTAGATCGATATTCAAGTTAGTTGGGGTAGGTTCAATTTCTTTAAACAATAGGTTTCTTTTAAAGAAAGGCTTATAGGTCCTTTGGCCTTGGTTTCCTTCCCCTACATTTCTTTTCATGTCTATGATATCACTTGATAATTTCTTAACCATGCATTGTATATCTTCTATGTCTCCACTACCCTTCTCGGGAGTCTGTTCTGCTTGTTTCCCTGGCGATCTAGTCAGAAGGAGTCCTCTCCTGGGAGGAAGCTGAAATTTCTTATTAACTAAAGAGACCTGGCCTTCTTTACACCCTTTCATATGGAATTCTATCATTTTATCTTTTTCAAAATTCTCAGCCAAGGTTCATTTCGCAGCCCTCTTCACAAACATGGAAATAGAAGCTCGGAGCGCATTAGCATATACTTCGATTTGAAACTCCTGAGTTGGTTTAGCTTCGTTATGGAATTTGTTTAAGATGGTTGTGAATCTTTAATGTCGATCCAAAAATTCACCAAATGTGTATTTTTATAAATAAAATTTGTGTTTGGAGGGGTTTGTAAGAAATATTTAACCTTCTCTTTTGAACTCATGGTGGCTGTGAACAATTTATCCATTAGAGCTCTTGTAGTGGTTTCTTCGTAAAATTTATCTAAAAAATTCTTTTAAAACTTTTTCCAACTAGTTATGGATCCTACGGGTAGGTTGAAATACCAAGTGGAGGTTGAGTTCTCAAAAGTGTAGGGGAAAATACTGCAAACTAAGTCTACATGTTGGATGTTCATAATTATAATCACTAGTATAAATTTCTTGATATGATCTTCAGACAATCCTGAGGTTTCTGGGTTGAACTTAGGAAGTAACTTCTCTGGATGTCGAGGAAGGTTATGGACTGGTCCCAGGAGGGCCAAAGTGTCTCTTGAAAACCAGGGTTGATTGTTCAGTGGTGGGTTTCCCTTTTCTTAATTATGGTCGTTGTTATCCTCCATATCTTCAGATTATGAGTTAAACTCCTCTTCTTTCAAAAAATCCTCTGGTTCAGGGATGTTTTCAACTGGCATTTCGGGTACCAGATCAAGAGGATCTTGGATTTCGGTGATTTCGAAATCGATTAAGTCTTCTATCGTGTGCACAAAAACCTCATCAGGAGTATTAACCACTGGTATGGTTTGTGTTTTGTTCGAGGAAGTATCAGAGCTAAGGTGATCCAGGTGAATATCGGTGGCCACCCACCTTTTCCAACTCGCTCAAAACTGTTTTCTGGCAATTTTGGCAATTTACTATTTTTAGCAGGTTTTAACTTCCGGGGCCATTTTGAGGGCCTAAATGAAGGTTTTTTTAGATCGAGGTTCTCAATTATAACTAAAGGAATAATTGAACCCCCAAAATGAATATCCTTGATGATACCTTTCCAACGAGCTATCACACACCTCAAACGGAGATCGTATGCAAAAGTTATGACCCCGGGAAGTTGATGTACTCACTTACCCAAACGGGGCCCACATGACTTTTGGTGCTTCATCTCCCAGGGTTAGGTTTTTGGATGTCTAGGACTTTTTGCATTCCCGTTTATTGTAAAAATTCCTTCAGAGCCTCATTTTAATTGTCTTCTTGCGAATGCGAGTAGCCGTCACATCTCTTCTCAGAGATAAGCTGCCACCATTCTAGCGAGTCTTTCACTCTGTATTTGTACAGTCTCTGTACATTTCCTTGATTAATAGAAATCTTGTATTACTGTATATCTGTGTTTATGGTTGCATCTTTGATACATTTATGTTATATTATTGAATATCTGCAATATCTCTGTGCATTTCTTTATTATATCTTCGCTCTCATTTCGTGCCGAAAATAATCCGGATCAGTGGTATCGGAGCAGGTTGCTCTTGATCGTTTTCTCAGTGCATGTTCCCGATGACCCTTGATAGTGGAAGCCAGAAGAACCTCATCTCAACAGAGGTTGTCAAACAGTTGGGATTGTTGATAACACCACACCCGCAGCCATACAACATCGGGTGGCTTCGCCAAGGATAAGATCTTCGTGTCAACCAGCAATGTCGATTGTCATATGGAATCCATCCCTTCAAGGATGAGGTATTATGTGATGTTTCCCCACTGGATGTATGTGATGTTTTCTTGGGCCAACCATATATGTGGAAGCGCCATATTGTTTATGAGTCTTGATCCCGTAGTGTCATTGTTACTTTGGGGGGTCATCTCTATAGAATACCAGAGGTAGTTCCAACTATTGTTCCACCTAAAAAGTTCCGCAAGGTAGTATCTCATACTGCAAAATTCAGCTTCTTCACAATCTATTCAAAAGGGGAACATAAGGACATTGCAACCACTACGGTTTCGCCACCTACACCTTCTATCCAACAGAAGCAGGTCGACAAGGTTGCAACAAAGCAAAAAAATTCCTTCTGCACACCTTCCTCTCATGTAGCTCGACTTGTTGAACAACCTCAACTTCAACAGGATCATGACAGACTTCCACAAACCAAGCAGCGCGACGTCTCCAGCAATACAAGCAGCTCACCCAGATGCAGATCCAACAAACGCTTTTCCCTCTCCCCCAGGAACTCAACGCAATGGAGACCATTGCTTCCTAAGGAGGGAGGATTGATCTAGGTGGATATCGGTGGCCACCCACCTTTTCCAACTGGCTCAAAACTGTTTTCTGGCAATTTTGGCAATTTATTACTTTTAGCAGGTTTTAACTTCCGGGGCCATTTTGAGGGCCTAAATGAAGGTTTTTTGAGATCGAGGTTCTCAATCATATCCAAAGGAATTATTGAGACCCCAAAATGAATCTCCTCGATGATACCTTTCCAACGAGCTATCACACGCCTAAAACGAAGATCGTATGCAAAAGTTACGACCCCGGGAAGTTGATGTACTCACTTACCCAAGCGGGGCCCACATGACTTTTGGCACTTCATCTCCTAGGGTTAGGTTTCTGGATGTCTAGGACTTTTGGCATTCCTGTTTATTGTAAAAAGGCCTTCAAAGCCTCATTGTAATCATCTTCTTGCGAATGCGAGTAGCCGTCACATCTCTTCTCAGAGATAAGCTGCCACCATTCTAGCGAGTCTTTCACTCTGTATTTGTACAGTCTCTGTTCATTTCTTTGATTAATATAAATCATGTATTACTGTATATCTTTGTTTATGGTTTCATCTCTGATAGATTTATGTTATATTATTGAATATCTCCAATATCTCTGTGCATTTCTTTATTATATCTCCGCTCTCATTTCGTGCCGAAAATAATCCGGATCAATGGTATCAGAGAAGGTTGCTCTTGATCGTTTTTTCAGTGCATGTCCCCGACGAGGTCCGAGTATAGAAAGTTGGATCTCGATCTTGTCTCTCTTGAAGACAATCGCTCTTGCACACCCAAGAAACCCTCAATGGCGGAAGAAAAGAAAATCGATGGAACAGACGATCCTATCAATCTGTTGCTTGAGCAAGCTCTCACGCGACAGAGGGACGAAATGATGGAGAATTTTGCCCACATCCTTAAACACCTACCGATAGCATCAGGCGCATCTTCATCAAGTGGCCACTTTGAAGGCACCTCACCTTTCAAGGTACAAGTTAATTTTTATATCCCTGCATTTGAAGGACAGATAGATGGAGAAGCCCTAGAAAAATGGTTAAATCTGCTAGAAGGTTATTTCTCTGTTCACAATTTTTCTGACAAAGAAAAGATCACCTTCGCACTCCTTAAAGCTCTCCCTCATGTCAAACATTGGTTGGANAAAGTTCCACAGAGGAGTCTGGAATATATGGGGTCGATCCCACTTGGGATTTTTTTGTGGATGCGGTAAAGGAATAGTATTACCCTATTGGAAACTATGAGGACCAGTACATGAGATGGACCACACTGTGACAAGAGATGGGCCAAGCAATTTCAGAGTTCACCAATACCTTCCATACCTTGCGCACCAAGCTGGGTATCAAAGACTTCGAGCGAAATTTGGTTCTGAAATACCGTGCGGCTCTACACAGATACATCCAAACTGAAATGGTTTTTCTGGACATCTCATCACTCGGTGCTGCTTATCGATATGCTATTAAAATTGAGAAGAAATTTAAGCACTAGAAGAAATGGGAATTCGAGTCTGCAAATCTGCAACAACCAAAGTATGATAAAGACAGCATGAACAAACAGTCTCCCGAAAACCAGTCCAAGACACAGGAAAAGAAGGGTCACGGGAAGACAAAGAAGGACACCGGAAAATGGTGTGAGTTCCACAAAAGCCCTTGGGACAACACCGATGAATGTCGCTCAAAACAGTCATTGGTGGGCGAGATCAAATACAAGGAGCCAAACCTTGATTAAAATCTGATTCTGAAAATAATGGTAAAAGACAAATCATCGACGCAGACCCCACTGTTATTGTTGCGACCGCAACAATTCAACCAGAGGAACCAACAGATCCTGAAGAGGGGGAGCTCCTTTTTCATTCATAGAAGTGGGTGAAGGGGACCCCACTGCATTTTATTGTTGATAGCAGAAGCCAGAAGAACCTCATCTCAGAAGAGGTCGTCAAATAGTTGGGATTGTTGACAACACCACACCCGCAGCCATACAACATCGGGTGGCTTCGCCAAGGACAAGATCTTCGTGTCAACCAGCAATGTTGATTGTCATACGGCATCTATCCCTTCAAGGACGAGGTATTATGTGATGTTTACCCATTGGATGTCTGTAATGTTCTCTTGGGCCAACTATATATGTGGAAGCGCCATGTTGTTTATGAGTCTTGACCTCATAGTGTCATTGTTACTTTGGGGGGTGATCTCTACAGAATACCAGAGGTAGTTCCAACTATTGCTCCACCTAAATTTTTATGCAAGGTAGTATCTCATACTGCAAAATTCAACTTCTTCACAATCTATTCGAAAGTGGAACAGAAGGACATTGCAACCACAATGGTTTCGCCCCCCTGCACCTTCTATCCAACAGAAGTAGGTCGACAAGGTTGCAGAAAAGCACAAAAATTCCTTCTGCACACCTTCCTCTCATGTAGCTCGACTTGTTGAACAGCCTCAACTTCAACAGGTTCATGACAGACTTCCATAAACCAAGCAGCGCGACGTCTCCAGCAAGACAAACAGCTCACCCAGATGCAGATCCTGCAAACGCTTTTCCCTCTCCCTCGGGAACTCAATGCAATGGATACCATTGCTTCCTAAGGAGGGAGGATTGATCCAGGTGGATATCGGTGGCCACCCACCTTTTCCATCTGGCTCAAAACTGTTTTCTAGCAATTTTGGCAATTTACTATTTTTAGTAGGTTTTAACTTCTGGGGCCATTTTGAGGGACTAAATGAAGGTTTTTTGAGATCAAGATTCTAAATCATAGTCGAAGGCATCATTGAACCCCCAAAATGAATCTCCTCGACGACACCTTTCCATTGAGCTATCAGACGCCTAAAACAAAGATCGTATGCAAAAGTTACGACCCCGAGAAGTTGATATACTCACTTACTCAAACGGGGCCCACATGACTTTTGGCGCTTCATCTCCTGGGGTTAGGTTTTTGGATGTCTAGGACTTTTGGCATTCCCATTTATTGTAAAAAGGCATTCAAAGCCTCATTGTAATCATCTTCTTGTGAATGTGAGTAGTTGTCACATCTCTTCTCAGCGATATGTTGCCACAATTCTAGCGAGTCTTTCACTCTGTATTTGTACAGTCTCTGTACATTTCTTTGATTAATAGAAATCGAGTATTACTGTATATCCGTGTTTATGGTTGCATCTGTGATACATTTCTATTATATTATTGAATATCTGCAATATCTCTGTGCATTTCTTTGTTATATCTCCACTCTCATTTCGTGCCGAAAATAATCTGGATCAGTGGTATCAGAGCAGGCTACTCTTGATCATTTTTTCAGTGCATGTCCCCGACGAGGTCCGAGTATAGAAAGTTGGCTCTCGAGCTTGTCTCTCTTGAAGACAATGTCTCTCACACACCCAAGAAACCCTCAATTGTGGAAGAAAATAAAATCGACGGAGCAGACGATCCTATCAATCTGTTGCTTGAGCAAGCTCTCATGCAACAGAGGGACGAAATGATGGAGAATTTTGCCCACATCCTTAAACGCCTATCGATAGCATCAGGAACATCTTCATCAAGTGGCCACTTTGAATACACCTCGCCTTTCAAGGTACAAATTA
Source organism: Picea engelmannii (assembly GCA_009831015.1). Taxonomy (NCBI): domain Eukaryota; kingdom Viridiplantae; phylum Streptophyta; class Pinopsida; order Pinales; family Pinaceae; genus Picea; species Picea engelmannii. Next base: position 170,931 of record ML822050.1, on the reverse strand, counting down.
ATTTTGATATTCCTGTATTTGAAGGACAGATAGATGCAGAAGCCCTAGAAAAATGGTTAACTCTGCTAGAAGGTTATTTCTCTGTTCACAATTTTTTCGACAAAGAAAAGATCACCTTCGCACTCCTTAAAGCTCTCCCTCATGTCATACATTGGTGGGAAACTTACTGGGAGAAAAGTTCCATAGAGGAGTCTGGAATATATGGGTCCGATCCCACTTGGGATTTTTTTGTGGATGCGGTAAAGGAACAGTATTACCCTGTTGGAAACTATGACGACCGGTACATGAGATGGACCACACTGCGGCAAGAGAGGGGCCAAGCAGTTTCGGAGTTCACCAATACCTTCCATACCTTGCGCACCAAGCTGGGTATCAAAGACTCCGAGCGACATTTGGTTATGAAATACTGTGGGGCCCTACACAGATACATCTAAACTGAAATGGATTTTCTAGACATCTCATCACTCAGTGCTGCTTATTGATATGCTGTTAAAATTGAGCAGAAATTTAAGCACCAGAACAAATGGGAATTCGGGTCTACAAATCCACAAAAACCAAAGTATGACAAAGACAGCCTGAACAAACAGTCTCCCGAAAACCAGTCCAAGACACAGGAAAAGAAGGGTCACGGGAAGACAAAGAAGGACACCGAAAAACGGTGCGAGTTCCAAAAAATCCCTTGGCACAACACCGATGAATGTAACTCAAAACAGTCATTGGTGGCCGAGATCAAAGACAAGGAGTCAAACCTTGATTTAGAATCTGATTTTGAAAATAATGGTAAAAGACATATCATCAACGCAGACGCCACTGCTATTGTTGCGACCGCAGCAATTCAACCAGAGGAACCAACAGATCCTAAAGAGGGGGAGCGCCTTTTTCATACACAGATGTGGGTGAAGGGGACCTCACTACATTTTTTTGTTGATAGCAGAAGCCAGAAGAACCTCATCTCAGAAGAGGTCGTCAAACAGTTGGGATTGTTGGCAACACCACACCCGCAGCCATACAACATCGAGTGGCTTCGCCAAGGACAAGATCTTCGTGTTAATCAACAATGTCGATTGTCATATGGAATCCAACCCTTCAAGGACGAGGTATTATGTGATGTTGTCGCACTGGATGTCTGTGATGTTCTCTTGGCCAACCATATATGTGGAAGCGCCATGTTGTTTATGAGTCTCGACCCCGTAGTGTCATTGTTACTTTGGGGGGTCATCTCTACAGAATACCAGAGTTAGTTTCAACTATTGTTCCACCTAAAAAGTGTCGCAAGGTAGTATCTCATACTGCAAAATTCATCTTTTTCACAATCTATTCGAAAGGGGAACAGAAGGACATTGCAACCACTACGGTTTCGCCCCCTGCACCTTTTATCCAACAGAAGCAGATCGACAAGGTTGTAGCAAAGCACAAAAATTCCTTCTGCACACCTTCCTCTCATGTAGCTTGACTTTTTGAACAGCCTCAACTTCAACAGGTTCATGACAGACTTCCACAAACCAAGCACCGCGACGTCTCCAGCAATACAAGCAGCTCACCCAAATGCAGATCCAACAAACGCTTTTCCCTCTCCCCCAGGAACTCAACGCAATGGAGACCATTTCTTCCTAAGGAGGGAGTATTGATCCAGGTGGATATCGGTGGCCACCCACCTTTTCCAACTGGATCAAAACTGTTTTCTGGCAATTTTGGCAATTTACTATTTTTAGTAGGTTTTAACTTCCGGGGCCATTTTGAGGGCCTAAATGAAGGTTTTTTGAGATCGAGGTTCTCAATTATATCCAAAGACATCATTGAGCCACCAAAATGAATCTCCTTGACGATACCTTTCCAATGAGCTATCACATGCCTGAAAGGGAGATTGTATGCAAAAGTTACGACCCCGGGAAGTTGATGTAATCATTTACCCAATCGGGGCCCACATGACTTTTGGCGCTTCATCTCCTAGGGTTAGGTTTTTGGATGTCTAGGAATTTTGGCATTCCCGTTTATTGTAAAAATGCCTTCAGAGCCTCATTGTAATCATCTTCTTGCGAATGGGAGTAGCCTTCACATCTCTTCTCAGAGATAAGCTGCCACCATTCTAGCGAGTCTTTCACTCTGTATTTGTATAGTCTCTGTACATTTCTTTGATTAATAGAAATCATGTATTACTGTATATTTGTTCTTGTGGTTGCATCTCTGATACATTTCTGTTATATTATTGAATATCTGCAATATCTTTGTGCATTTCTTTATTATATCTCCGCTCTCATTTCGTGCCGAAAATAATCCAGAGCAGTGGTATCAGAGAAGGCTGCTCTTGATCGTTTTTTCAGTGCATGTCCCCGACGAGGTACGAGTATAGAAAGTTGGGTCTCGAGCTTGTCTCTCTTGAAGACAATCACTCTCACACACCCAAGAAACCCTCAATGGAGGAAGAAAAGAAAATCGACGGAGCAGACGATCCTATCAATCTGTTGCTTGAGCATGCTCTCACGCGACAGAGGGATGAAATGATGGAGAATTTTTCCCACATCCTTAAACGCCTACCGATAGCATCAGACACATCTTCATCAAGTGGCCACTTTGAAGGAACCTTGTCGTTCAAGGTACAAGATAATTTTGATATTCCTGTATTTGAAGGACAGATAGATGCAGAAGCCCTAGAAAAATGGTTAACTCTGCTAGAAGGTTATTTCTCTGTTCACAATTTTTCCGACAACGAAAAGATAACCTTCGCACTCATTAAATCTCTCCCTCATGTCAAACATTGGTGGGAAACTTACTGGGAGCAAAGTTCCACAGAGGAGTCTGGAATATATGGGGCCGATCCCACTTTGGATTTTTTTTTCGATGCGATAAAGGAACAGTATTACCCTGTTGGGAACTATGAGGACCAGTACATGAGATGGACCACACTGCGGCAAGAGAGGGGCCAAGCAGTTTCGGAGTTCACCAATACCTTCCATACCTTGTGCACCAAGCTGGGTATGAAAGACTCCAAGCGAAATTTGGTTCTGAAATACCATGGGGCTCTACACAGATACATCCAAACTGAAATGGATTTTCTGGACATCTCATCACTCGGTGTTTCTTATCGATATGCTGTTAAAATTGAGCAGAAATTTAAGCACCAGAACAAATGGGAATTCGGGTATGCAAATCCGCAACAACCAAAGTATGACAAAGACAGCCCGAACAAATAGTCTCCCAAAAACCAGTCCAAGACATAGGAAAAGAAGGGTCACGAGAAGACAAAGAAGGACACTGAAAAATGGTGCGAGTTCCACAAAATCCCTTGGCACAACACCGATGAATGTCGCTCCAAACAGTCATTGGTGGCCGAGAACAAAGACAAGGAGCCAAACCTTGATTTAGAATCTGATTCTGAAAATAATGGTAAAAGACAGATCATCGACGCAGACCCCACTGCTATTGTTGCGATCACAGCAATTCAACCAGAGGAACCAACAGATCCTGAAGAGGGGGAGCGCCCTTTTCATTCATAGATGTGGGTGAAGGGGACCCCGCTGCATTTTATTGTTGATAGAAAAAGCCAGAATAACCTCATCTCAGAAGAGTTCATCAAACAGTTGGGATTGTTGACAACACCACACCTGTAGCCATACAACATCGGGTGGCTTCGCCAAGGACAAGATCTTCGTTTCAACCAACAATGTCGATTGTCATACCACATCCAACCCTTCAAGGACGAGGTATTATGTGTTGTTTCCCCATTGGATGTCTATGATGTTCTCTTGGGCCAACCATATATGTGGAAGCGCGATGTTGTTTATGAGTCTCAACCCCGTAGTGTCATTGTTACTTTGGGGGTTCATCTCTACAGAATACCAGAGGTAGTTCCAACTATTGTTCCACCTAAAAAGTTATGCAAGGTAGTATCTCATACTGCAAAATTCAGCTTCTTCACAATCTATTCGAAAGGGGAACAGAAGGACATTGCAACAACTACGGTTTCGCATCCTGCACCTTCTATCTAACAGAAGCAGGTCAAAAAGGTTGAAACAAAGAACAAAAATTCCTTCTACACACCTTCCTCTCATGTAGCTTGACTTGTTAAATAGCCTCAACTTCAACAGGTTCATGACAGACTTCCACAAACCAAGCAGCGTGACATCTCCAACAATACAAGCAGCGCACCCAGATGCAGATCCAACAAATGCTTTTCCCTCTCCCCCGAGAACTCAACGCAATGGAGACCATTTCCTCCTAAGGAGGGAGAATTGATCCAGGTGGATATTGGTGGCCACCCACCTTTTCCAACTGGCTCAAAACTGTTTTCTGGCAATTCTCGCAATTTACTATTTTTAGCAGGTTTTAACTTCTGGGGCCATTTTGAGGGCCTAAATGAAGGTTTTTTGAGATCAAGGTTCTCAATTATAACCAAAGACATCATTGATCCCCCAAAATGAATCTCCTCGATGATTCCTTTCCAACAAGCTATCACACGCCTAAAAGGGAGATCGTATGCAAAAGTTACGACCCCAGGAAGTTGATGTACTCATTTACCCAAACGGGGCCCACATGACTTTTGGCGCTTCATCTCCTAGGGTTAGGTTTTTGGATATCTAGGACTTTTGACATTCCCGTTTATTGTAAAAAGGCCTTCAGAGCCTCATTGTAATCATCTTCTTGCAAATGCGAGTAGCCGTCACATCTCTTCTCAGAGATAAGCTGCCACCATTCTAGCGAGTCTTTCAATCTGTATTCGTACAGTCTCTGTACATTTATTTGATTAATAGAAATCATGTATTACTGTATATCTATGTTTATGGTTGCATCTCTGATACATTTATGTTATATTATTGAATATCTGCAATATCTCTGTGCATTTCTTTATTATATCTCCACTCTCATTTCGTGTCGAAAATAATCCGGATCAGTGGTATCAGAGCAGGCTGCTCTTGATCATTTTTTCAGTGCATGTCCCCGACGAGGTCCAAGTATAGCAAGTTGGGTCTCGAGCTTGTCTCTCTTGAAGACAATCACTCTTGCAGACCCAAGAAACCCTCAATGGCGGAAGAAAAGAAAATCGACGGAGCAGACGATCCTATCAATCTGTTGCTTGAGCAAGCTCTCACGTGACAGAGGGACGAAATGATGGAGAATTTTTTCCAGATCCTTAAACGCCTACCAATAGCATCAGGCGCATCTTCATCAATTGGACACTTTGAAGGCACCTCGACTTTCAAGGTACAAGTTAATTTTGATATTCCTGTATTTGAAGGACATATAGATGCAGAAGCCCTAGAAAAATGGTTAACTCTGCTAGAAGGTTATTTCTCTATTCACAATTTTTCTGATAAAGAAAATATCACCTTCGTACTCCTTAAAGCTCTCCCTCATGTCAAACATTGGTGGGAAACTTACTGGGAGCAAAGTTCCACAAAGGAGTCTGGAAAATATGGGGTCGATCCCACTTTGGATTTTTTTGTGGATGTGGTAAAGGAACAATATTACCCTATTGGAAACTATGAGGACCAGTACATGAGATGGACCACACTCCGGCAAGAGAGGGGCGAAGCAGTTTCGGAGTTCACCAATACCTTCCATACCTTGCGCACCAAGCTGGGTATCAAAGACTCCAAGCGAAATTTTGTTCTGAAATACCGTGGTGCTCTACACAGATACATCCAAACTGAAATGGATTTTCTGGACATCTCATCACTCGATGCAGCTTATCGATATGCTGTTAAAATTGAGCAGAAATTTAAGCACCAGAACAAATGGGAATTCAGGACTGCAAATTCGCAACAACCAAAGTATGACAAAGACAGCCCGAACAAACAGTCTCCTGAAAACCAGTCCAAGACACAGGAAAAGAAGGGTCACGGGAAGACAAAGAAGGACACCGGAAAATGGTGCGAGTTCCACAAAAGCCTTTGGCACAACACCGATGAATGTCGCTCAAAATAGTCATTGGTGGCTGAGATCAAAGACAAGGAGCCAAACCTTGATTTAGAATCTGATTCTGAAAATAATGGTAAAAGACAGATCGTCGACGCAGACCCCACTGTTATTTTTGTGATCGCAACAATTCAACCAGAGGAACCAACAGATCCTGAAGATGGGGAGTTCTTTTTCATTCAAAGATGTGGGTGAAGGGGACCCCGCTGCATTTTATTGTTGATAGCGGAAGCCAGAAGAACCTCATCTCAGAAGAGTTCGTCAAACAGTTGGGATTGTTGACAACACCACACCCGCATCCATACAACATTGGGTGGCTTCACCAAGGACAAGATCTTTGTGTCAACCAACAATGTCGATTGTCATACGGCATCTAGCCCTTCAAGGACGAGGTATTATGTGATGTTGCCCCACTGGATTTCTGTGATGTTCTCTTGGGCCAACCATATATGTGAAAGCACCATGTTGTTTATGAGTCTCGACCCCGTAGTGTCATTGTTACTTTGGGGAGTCATCTATACATAATACCATAGGTAGTTCCAACTAGTGTTCCACCTAAAACGTTCTGTAAGGTAGTATCTCATACTGCAAAATTCAGCTTCTTCACAATCTATTCGAAAGGGGAACAAAAGGACATTGCAACAACTACGGTTTCTCCCACTGCACCTTCTATCCAACAGAAGTAGGTCGACAAGGTTGCAGCAAAGCACAAAAATTCCTTCTGCGCACCTTCCTCTCATGTAGCTTGACTTGTTGAACACCCTCAACTTCAACTGGTTCATGACAGACTTCCACAAACCAAGCAACGCGATGTCTCCAGCAATACAAGCAGCTCACCCAGATGTAGATCCAGTAAACGCTTTTCCCTCTCCCCCGGGAACTCAACGTAATGGAGACCATTGCTTCCTAAGGAGGGAGGATTGATCCAGGTGGATATCGGTGGCCACCCACCTTTTCCAACTGGCTCAAAACTGTTTACTGACAATTTTGGCAATTTACTATTTTTAGCAGGTTTTAACTTCCGGGGCCATTTTGAGAGCCTAAATGAAGGTTTTTTGAGATCAAGGTTCTAAATAATATCCGAAGGCATCATTGAGCCCCCAAAATGAATCTCCTCGACGATTCCTTTCCAACGAGCTATCACCCGCCTAAAACGGAGATCGTATGCAAAAGTTACGACCCCAGGAAGTTGATGTACTTGCTTACCCAAACGGGGCCCACATTGTTGGCAAATGTTTAACAGATAGCGTATGCTTGTCATTGATGGAAAGTACAACAACTATGATGGCTTGAGTACAACAGCGATGATGAACAGGAAAAGAGAAGACAAGTCCAGGAAGATCGAATGATTGAAGGCCCGAGAAGCATTGTTGATCGTTGGATCCCATCCAAAATTCCCGACAGTATGAGGGCCATCAGATATGAAGAAATACAAGTAGAGGGCGCTGAAGAGGATAATAGATCTCAGGCGTAAGATCTGAGTGCAGGGTCCGGCCACCGTTGGATTGAGGAAAACCTGCACGGTGTTTAAAAGTTCAAGGAGAAAAGGGGCTCACCAAATCCCGAAAGCAGGAGGACCGTCCATCTCAGGGGATTATGTGGACCGTTGATCCAACTCCCTGTCGGAATTTTGAGGATCGCGATTTAGAGATGTTAAAGATTATTGACATCAGAACCCTGATTTCGCGATATGTGAAATCACGATGTAATTTGAGCCGTCAGATTAAGATTGAATCTGAACCATTGATTCCAGTCAATGGAGAGGCATCGGGGATCGAGACTTTGAAATGACAAAGTCACATGACATCAAGAACCCCGATTTCGCAATATGCGATATCGCGATTCAATCGCAGCCATTGAATCGAGAATGTGATCTAGACTATCGACCCAACTCATGATAGCAGACCACGTCAGCTAGGGACACGTGGCACAATCAAGTAATAACAAGTGTCAGACTGATTCAACATTTCAGGCACATGTAAGTCATGAATTAGAGTGACACATGGCAGTATTGAACACGTGTCAATCCACTTGTGACGTCAGCAGATGGACACCTCTCAGAGTTTCGCCTATCGCAACTTGGAGTGACGAGAACCTCCATCTAAGGATCAGCGAGATGCGAGATCAGGATAATATCCTGACCGTCAATACACCAAAAGATGTGGACCGTTGATCTGAGCTCCATCTCTGAGTCTCGCCTATCGTGACTTGGAGTGACAAGAGCCTCCATCTAAGGAACATCGAGATGCGAGATTGCGAAAATATCTGGACCGTTGATTCATCGAGATCGTGGACCGTCGATCAGGGTCGATGAAGATCATGAGTTCGCAGCGCCTTTTAGTGCAGACAGTGGTCACCGCCTATGGTCACGTGGAGGAAGGAGCTAGAGCATAAAATCTCCCTGTCAGAGTTTCGCGAATCGCAATATGAAGAGACAAAAGAAACAAAGCAGAATTTGCGATATGCGAAATCGCGAAATCACGATACAATCGTAGCCGTCAAATCAAGACCAGATCTAGACCATGGAATCATAGGACATGTGGTAAGTGATCAAAATTTCGCTGACTTGGGGTCAACGGAGAAAAGTGCCGAAATGTCAAAATGAATGCAAGATCCCATGCATTCAATCCAACGGTGCAGATGAATTTGAGCAAGATCGGAGGGAAACTGTAGCACGATACAGTGTAACTGCCAGAAATCACTGATGGGTTCTGCAAGAGGACTCGAAGACACTATGGGATAACTAAAACAGAGAAGGTGAGTTAGACTGTCACAGAGAAGATGAAGAGTCTCAAACTGCTAGAGAGGCTGAGGAATCTCAGCATAACACCCAGTGAAGCTGAACGCGTGGTTGAACTACCAGAGAAGCTGAAGAGTCGCGATGATGATCACGCAGATCACTCGAGAGGTTGAGGAATTTGGTGCGGAGTCAGCATGCAAAGGCATTGCGAACATTGCATGCACAAGGTGCATAGAATCTATAAATACATGGTACAGAGAAGAGAAGAGTGTTGTTGTTGTTGCTGTTGGAGGTTGTTGTGATTGATGTTGGTAAAGGTGATTCAGGGGTGAAGAAGGAGGAGAGTGCAGCAGCTGAATAGCACAGAAGAGGAATTGTGCAGAGAATGGAGATGGAGCACAGAGCATAAAAAGAAGAAGACCAGACAGCACAAGTGAGGTGTGCAGGAAGGCAAAGAGGCAGACAGAGTAACGAAATGCAGCAGAATAGTGATGAGTCTGGTAAGCCATTGTTGAAAATTATATCATTGTAATAAGTTTGGGTAATACAAAATCAATATTTCAGGGTGGTTGGGAGGTGCTAGGGAGGACTTTTGTCCTCAGAGGTTCAAGTGGGTGCTTGAACACAGGGAGTTGGTGCTTCCTTCTAGTTGGTGCTAGAGAAACCAGGGAGTTGGTGCTTCCTTCTAGTGGGTGCTAGAGAAAACAGAGAGTTGGTGCTCTCAGCAAGCTGCAGCTTGCTAAACAGAGGTTGTAGCCTCATTATGAGTTGGTGCTCATATGTATGATAATGTAAAGAATGTAATTATTACTTATCATATAAAGAAAAAGAGGTTTTTACCTTGTATGGGTTTCCTTAGAAAATATCTGTCTCTGTGTTTCTCATATATGTGACTGATGCTGATTGTGCCTGTGTTTATTTCTATGCATTATTGTGATCATCATTCAGTGTTTCTGCAAAGAGTTTTAAAAGAAGCATAATTGTTTAAGCTCAGTAACAAATGATTCACCCCCCCCCTCTCAGTTGTCCAACACACATGACTTTTGGCGCTTCATCTCATAGGGTTAGGTTTTTGGATGTCTAGGACTTTTGGCATTCCCATTTATTGTAAAAAGGCCTTCAAAGCCTCATTGTAATCATCTTCTTGCAAATGTGAGTAGCCATCACATCTCTTCTCAGAGATAAGATGCCACCATTCTAGCGAGTCTTTCACTCTGTATTTGTACAGTCTCTGTACATTTCTTTGATTAATAGAAATCATGTATTACTGTATATCTTTGTTTATGGTTGCATCTCTCATACATTTCTGTTATATTATTGAATATCTGCAATATCTCTGTGCATTTCTTTATTATATCTTCGTTCTCATTTCGTGCCGAAAATAATCTGGATCAGTGGTATCAGAGCAGGCTGCTCTTGATCATTTTTTCAGTGCATGTCCCCGACGAGGTCCAAGTATAGCAAGTTGGGTCTTGAGCTTGTATCTCTTGAAGACAATCGCTCTTGCACGCCCAAGAAACCCTCAATGGCGGAAGAAAATAAAATCGACGGAGCAGACGATCCTATCAATATGTTGCTTGAGCAAGCTCTCACGTGATAGAGGGACAAAATGATGGAGAATTTTTCCCACATCCTTAAACGCCTACCGATAGCATCAGGCGCATCTTCATCAAGTGGCCACTTTGAAGGCACCTCGCCTTTCAAGGTACAAGTTAATTTTGATATTCCTGTATTTGAAGGAAAGATAGATGCAGAAGCCCTAGAAAAATGGTTAACTCTGCTAGAAGGTTATTTCTCTGTTCACAATTTTTCCGACAAAGAAAAGATCACCTTCGCACTCCTTAAAGATCTCCCTCATGACAAACATTGGTGGGAAACTTACTAGGAGCAAAGTTCCACAGACGAGTCTGGAATATATGGGGCCGATCCCACTTGGGATTTTTTTGTGGATGCGGTAAAGGAACAGTATTACCCTGTTGGAAACTATGAGGACCAGTAAATGAGATGGACCACACTGCGGCAAGAGTGCGGCCAAGCAGTTTCAGAGTTCACCAATACCTTCCATACCTTGCGCACCAATATGGGTATCAAAGACTCCGAGCGACATTTGGTTCTGAAATACTGTGGGGCTCTACACAAATACATCCAAATTGAAATGGATTTTCTAGACATCTCATCACTCGGTGCTACTTATCGATATGCTGTTAAAATTGAGCAGAAATTTAAGCACCAGAACAAATGGGAATTCGGGTCTGCAAATCCGCAACAACCAAAGTGTGACAAAGACAGCCCGAACAAACAGTCTCCCGAAAACCAGTCCAAGACACAGGAAAAGAAGGGTAACGGGAAGAAAAAGAAGGACACCGGAAAATGGTGCGAGTTCCACAAAATCCCTTGGAACAACACCGTTGAATGTCGCTCAAAACAGTCATTGGTGGCTGAGATAAAAGACAAGGAGCCAAACCTTGATTTAGAATCTGATTCTGAAAATAATGGTAAAAGACAGATCATCGACGCAGACCCCACTACTATTGTTTCTATCACAACAATTCAACCAGAGGAACCAATAGATCCTGAAGAGGGGGAGCACCTTTTTCATTCACAGATGTGGATGAAGGGGACCCCGCTGCATTTTATTGTTGATAGTGGAAGCTAGAAGAACCTCATCTCAGAAGAGGTCGTCAAATAGTTGAGATTGTTGACAACGCCACACCCGCAACCACACAACATCAGGTGGCTTCGCCAAGGACAATATCTTCGTGTCAACCAGCAATGTCGATTGTCATACGACATCCATCCCTTCAAGGACGAGGTATTATGTGATGTTGCCCCACTGGATGTCTGTGATGTTCTCTTGGGCCAAAAATATATGTGGAAGCGCCATGTTGTTTATGAGTCTCGACCCCGTAGTGTCATTGTTACTTTGGGGGGTCATCTCTACAGAATACCAGAGGTAGTTCCAACTATTGTTCCACCTAAAAAGTTCCGCAAGGTAGTATCTCATACTGCAAAATTCAGCTTCTTCACAATCTATTCGAAAGGGGAACAGAAGGACATTGCAACCACTATGGTTTCACCCCCTGCACCTTCTATTTAAAAGAAGCAGGTCGACAAGGTTGCAGCAAAGCACAAAAATTCCTTCTGCACACCTTCCTCTCATGTAGCTCGACTTGTTGAACAACCTCAACTTCAACAGGTTCATGACAGACCTCCACAAACCAAGCAGCGCGACGTCTCTAGCAACACAAGTAGCTCACCCAGATGTATATCCAGCAAACACTTTTCCCTCTCCCCTGGGAACTCAACGCAATGGAGAACATTGCTTCCTAAGGAGGGAGTATTGATCCTGGTGGATATTGGTGGCCACCCACCTTTTTCAACTGGCTCAAAACTGTTTTCTGGCAATTTTGGCAATTTACTATTTTTAGCAGCTTTTAACTTCCGGGGCCATTTTGAGGGCCTAAATGAAGGTTTTTTGAGTTTGATATTCTCAATTATAGCCGAAGGAAACATTAAGCCCCTAAAATGTATCTCCTTGAAAATACCTTTCCATCGAGCTATCACACGCCTAAAACAAAGATCGTATGCAAAAGTTACGACCCCGGGAAGTTGATGTACTCACTTACCCAAACGGGGCCCACATGACTTTTGGCGCTTCATCTCCTAGGGTTAGGTTTTTGGATGTCTAGGACTTTTGGCATTCCCATTTATTGTAGAAAGGCCTTCAGAGCCTCATTGTAATCATCTTCTTGCGAATGCGAGTAGCCGTCACATCTCTTCTCAGAGATAAGTTGTGACCATTCTAGCGAGTCTTTCACTCTGTATTTGTACAGTATCTGTAAATTTATTTGATTAATAGAAATCATGTATTACTATATATCTATGTTTATGGTTGCATCTCTGATACATTTCTGTTATATTATTGAATATCTGCAATATCTCTGTGCATTTCTTTATTATATCTTCGCTCTCATTTCGTGCCGAAAATAATCCGGATCAGTGGTATCAGAGTAGGCTTCTCTTGATCTTTTTTCAGTGCATGTCCACGATGAGGTCCGAGTATAGCAAGTTGGGTCTCGATCTTGTCTCTCTTGAAGACAATCACTCTCACACATGTAAGAAACCCTCAATGGGGGAAGAAAAGAAAATCGACGGAGCAGACGATCCTATCAATTTGTTGCTTGAGAAAGCTCTCACGCGATAGAGGGATGAAATGATGGAGAATTTTTCCCACATCCTTGAACGCCTACCGATAGCATCAGGCGCATCTTCATAAAGTGGCCACTTTGAAGGAACCTCGCCTTTCAAGGTACAAGTTAATTTTGATATTCCTGTATTTGAAGGACAGATAGATGCAAAAGCCCTAGAAAAATTGTTAACTCTGCTAGAAGGTTATTTCTCTATTCACAATTTTTCTGACAAAGAAAAGATCACCTTCGCACTCCTTAAAGCTCTCCCTCATGTCATACATTGGTGGGAAACTTACTAGGAGAAAAGTTCCACAGAGGAGGATGGAATATATGGGGCCGATCCCACTTGAGATTTTTTTGTGGATACGGTAAAGGAACAGTATTACCCTATTGGAAACTATGAGGACTAGTACATGAGATGGACCACACTGCGGCAAGAGAGGGGCCAAGTAGTTTCGGAGTTCACCAATACCTTCCATACCTTGCACACCAAGCTCTGTATGAAAGACTTCGAGCGACATTTGGTTCTGAAATACCGTGGGGCTCTACACAGATACATCCAAACTGAAATGGATTTTCTGGACATCTCATCACTCAGTGCTGCTTATCGATATGCTGTTAAAATTGAGCAGAAATTTAAGCACCAGAACAAATGGGAATTCAGGTCTGCAAATACGCAACAACCAAAGTATGACAAAGACAACCCGAGCAAACAGTCTCCCGAAAACCAGTCCAAGACACAGGAATTGAAGGGTCATGGGAATACAAAGAAGGACACCGAAAAATTGTGCGAGTACCACAAAAGTCCTTGGCACAACACCGATGAATGTCATTCAAAATAGTCATTGGTGGCCGAGATCAAAGACAAGCAGCCAAACCTTGATTTAGAATCTGATTTTGAAAATAATGGTAAAAGACAGATCATCGACGCAGACCCCACTGTTATTGTTGCGACCGCAACAATTCAACCAGAGGAACCAACAGATCCTAAAGAGGGGGAGCGCCTTTTTCATTCACAGATGTGAGTGAAGGGGACCCCGCTACATTTTATTGTTGATAGCGGAAGCCAGAAGAACCTCATCTCAGAAGACGTCGTCAAACAGTTGGGATTGTTGACAACACCACACCTGCAACCATACAACATCAGGTGGCTTCGCCAAGGGAAAGATCTTCGTGTCAACCAACAATGTCGATTGTCATACGACATCCAACCCTTCAAGGACGAGGTATTATGTGATGTTTCCCCATTGGATGTCTGTGATGTTCTCTTGGGCCAACCATATATGTGGAAGCGCCATGTTGTTTATGAGTCTTGACCCCGTAGTGTCATTGTTACTTTGGGGGGTCATCTCTATAGAATACCAGAGGTAGTTCCAACTATTTTTCCACCTAAAAAGTTTCGCAAGGTAGTATCTCATACTGCAAAATTCAGCTTCTTCACAATCTATTCGAAAGGGGAACATAAGGACATCCCAACCACTACGGTTTCGCCCCCTGCACCTTCTATCCAACAGAAGCAGGTCGACAAGGTTGCAGAAAAGCACAAAAATTCCTTCTACACACCTTCCTCTCATGTAGATCGATTTGTTGAACAACCTCAACTTCAACAGGTTCATGACAGACTTCCACAAACCAAGCAGCACGACGTCTCCAGCAATAGAAGCAGCTCACCCAGATGCAGATCCAGCAAATGCTTTTCCCTCTCCCTCAGGAACTCAACACAATGGATACCATTGCTTCCTAAGGAGGGAGGATTTATCTAGGTGGATATCGGTGGCCACCCACCTTTTCCAACTGGCTCAAAACTGTTTTCTGGCAATTTTGGCAATTTACAATTTTTAGCAAGTTTTAACTTCCGGGGCCATTTTGAGGGCCTAAATGAAGGTTTTTTTAGAGAAAGGTTCTCAATAATATTTTAAGGAATCATTTATCCCCCAAAATTAATCTCCTCGACGATACCTTTCCAACGAGCTATCACACGCCTAAAACGGAGATCGTATGCAAAAGTTACGACCCCGGGAAGTTGATGTACTCACTTACCCAAATGGGGCCCACATGACTTTTGACACTTCATCTCCTAGGGTTAGGTTTTTGGATGTCTAGGACTTTTGGCATTCCCATTTATTGTAAAAAGGCCTAAAGAGCCTCATTGTAATCATCTTTTTGCGAATGCGAGTAGCCGTCACATCTCTTCTCAGAGATAAGCTACCACCATTCTAGTGAGTCTTTCACTCTGTATTTGTACAGTCTCTGTACATTTATTTGATTAATAGAAATTGTGTATTACTGTATATCTATGTTTATGGTTGCATCGCTGATACATTTCTGTTATATTATTGAATCTGCAATATCTCTGTGCACTTCTTTATTATATCTTCGCTCTCATTTCGTGCCGAAAATAATCTGGATCAATGGTATCAGAGCAGGATGTTGTTGATCATTTTTTCAGTGCATGTCCCCGACGAGGTCCGAGTATAGAAAGTTGGGTCTCGAGCTTGTCTCTCTTGAAGACAATCGCTCTCGCACGCCCAAGAAACCCTCAATGGCTGAAGAAAAGAAAATCGACGGAGTAGACGATCCTATCAATCTGTTGCTTCACCAATCCTTAAATGACTAAATGATGGAGAATTTTTCCCACATCCTTAAATGCCTACCGATAGCATCAGGAAAATCTTCATCAAGTGGCCACTTTGAAGGCACCTCACCTTTCAAGGTACAAGTTAATTTTGATATTCCTGTATTTGAAGGACAGATAGATGCATAAGCCCTAGAAAAATGGTTAACTCTTTTAGAAGGTTATTTGTCTGTTCACAATTTTTCTGACAAAGAAAAGATCACCGTCGCACTCCTTAAAGCTCTCCCTCATGTCAAACATTGTTGGGGAACTTACTGGGAGAAAAGTTCCACGGAGGAGTCTGGAATATATGAGGCCAATCCCACTTGAGATTTTTTTGTGGATGCGGTAAAGGAACAATATTACCCTGTTGGAAACTATGAGGACCAGTACATGAGATGGACCACACTGTGGCAAGAGAGGGGCCAAGAAGTTTCGGAGTTCACCAATACCTTCCATACCTTGCACACCAAGCTGTGTATCAAAGACTACGAGTGACATTTGGTTCTGAAATACCGTGGGTCTCTACACAGACACATCCAAACTGAAATGGATTTTCTGGACATCTCATCACTCGGTGCTGCTTATCGATATGTTGTTAAAAGCGTTTGCTGGATCTGCATCAAATGGGAAGACACAGGAAAAGAAGGGTCAAGGGAAGACAAAGAAGGACACTGGAAAATGGTGTGAGTTCCACAAAATCCCTTGGCACAACACCGATGAATGTCGCTCAAAACAGTCATTGGTGGCCGAGATCAAAGACAAGGAGCCAAACCTTGATTTAGAATCTGATTCTGAAAATAATGGTAAAAGACAGATCATCGACGTAGACCCCACTGCTATTGTTGCGATTGCAACAATTCAACCAGAGGAACCAACAGATCTTGAAGAGGGGGAGTGCCCTTTTCATTCATAGATGTGGGTGAAGGGGACCCCACTACATTTTTTTGTAGATAGCGGAAGCCAGAAGAACCTCATCTCAGCAGAGGTCATCAAACGGTTGGGATTGTTGACAACACCATACCTGTAGCCATACAACATCGGGTGACTTTGCCAAGGACAAGATCTTCGTGTCAACCAGCAATGTTTATTGTCATATGGCATCTAGCCCTTAAAGGATGAGGTATTATGTGATGTTGCCCCACTGGATGTCTGTGATGTTCTCTTGGGCCAACCATATATGTGGAAGCGCCATGATGTTTATGAGTCTCGACCCCATAGTGTCATTGTTACTTTGGAAGGTCATCTATACAGAATAAAAGAGGTAGTTCCAACTATTGTTCCACCTAAAAAGTGTCGCAAGGTAGTATCTCATACTACAAAATTATGCTTCTTCACAATCTATTCGAAAGGGGAACAGAAGGACATTGCAACCACTATGGTTTCGCCCCCTGCACCTTCTATCCAACAGAAGTAGGTCGAAAAGGTTGCAGCAAAGCACAAAAATTCCTTCTGCACACCTTCCTCTCATGTAGCTCAACTTGTTGAACAACCTTAACTTCAACAGGTTCATGACAGACTTCCACAAACCAAGCAGCGCGACATCTCCATCAATACAAGCAGCTCACCTAGATACAGATCCAACAAACGCTTTTCCCTCTCCCCCAGGAACTCAACGCAATGGAGACCATTGCTTCCTAAGGAGGGAGGATTGATCCAGATGGATATCGATGGCCACCCACCTTTTCCAACTGGCTCAAAACTATTTTCTGGCAATTTTGGCAATTTACTATTTTTACCAGGTTTTAACTTTTGGAGCCATTTTGAGGGCCTAAATGAAGGTTTTTTGAGATCGAGGTTCTCAATTATAGCCGAAGGCATCATTGAGCCCCCAAAATGAATCTCCTCGACGATACATTTCCAACGAGCTATCACACGCCTAAAAGACAGATCATCGACGCAGACCCCACTACTATTGTTGCGACCGCAACAATTCAACTAGAGGAACCAACAGATCCTGAAGAAGGGGAGTGCCATTTTCATTCACAGATGTGGGTGAAGGGGACCCCGCTGCATTTTATTGTTGATAGAAGAAGCCAGAAGAACCTCATCTCAGCAGAGGTCGTCAAACAGTTGGGATTGTTGACAACACCAGACCCGCAACCATACAACATCGGGTGGCTTCGCCAAGGACAAGATCTTCGTGTCAACGAGCAATGTCGATTGTCATATGACATCCATCCCTTCAAGGATGAGGTATTATGTGATGTTGCCCCACTGGATGTCCATGATGTTCTCTTGGGCCAACCATATATGTGGAAGCGCCATCCTGTTTATGAGTCTCGATCCCATAGTGTCATTGTTACTTTGGGGGGTCATCTCTACAGAATACCAGAGGTAGTTCCAAGTATTGTTCCACCTAAAAAGTGTTGCAAGGTAGTATCTCATACTGCAAAATTCAGCTTCTTCACAATCTATTCGAAAGGGGAACATAAGGACATTGCAACCAATACGGTTTCGCCCCCTGCACCTTCTATCCAATAGAAGCAGGTCAACAAGGTTGCAACAAAGCACAAAAATTCCTTCTGCACACCTTCCTCTCATGTAGCTCGACTTTTTGAACAGCCTCAACTTCAACAGGTTCATGACAGACTTCCACAAACCAAGCAGCGCGACGTCTCCAGCAATACAAGCAACTCACCCAGATGTAGATCTAGAAAACGCTTTTCTCTCTCCCCCGGGAACTCAACGCAATAGATACCATTGCTTCCTAAGGAGGGAGAATTGATCCAGGTGGATATTGGTGGCCACCCACCTTTTCCAACTGGCTCAAAACCGTTTTCTGGCAATTTTGGCAATTTACTATTTTTAGCAGGTTTTAACTTCTGGGGCCATTTTGATGGCCTAAATGAAGGTTTTTTAAGATCGAGGTTCTTAATTATATCTAAAGGCATCATTGATCCCCCAAAATGAATCTCCTCAATGATACCTTTCCAACGAGCTATCACACACCTAAAACGGAGATCGTATGCAAAAGTTACGACCCCGAGAAGTTGATGTACTCACTTACCCAAACAGGGCCCACATGACTTTTGGCGCTTCATCTCCTAGGGTTAGGTTTTTGAATGTCTAGGACTTTTGGCATTCCCGTTTATTGTAAAAAGGCCTTCAAAGACTCATTGTAATCATCTTCTTGCGAATGTGAGTAGTCGTCACATCTCTTCTCAGAGATAAGCTGCCACCATTCTAGCGAGTCTTTCACTGTGTATTTTTACAGTCTCTGTACATTTCTTTGATTAATAGAAATCATGTATTACTGTATATTTGTGTTTATGGTTGCATCTCTGATACATTTATATTATATTATTGAATATCTACAATATCTCTGTGCATTTCTTTATTATATCTCCGCTCTCATTTCGTGCCGAAAATAATCCGGATCATAAGGACAACGCACCAATTTGTCGGGCATATGCTCTTGCGATTATTATGAATTGAATTAATTTCTCACGAGGAAGAGCATAAGGTATCTTAGGGTATGAAGGTTCTTCCTTGGGATGTGGTGATCTACTCATTTGAGGAGTACTCAGCGTCTGTGGGTTGTCTCGTGAATGACTAGCCATGCATGTGGGCTCTGTTGAATCCATAGGTTGTTTGAAATACTATGTGAAGTATGTATTCATCCATTCATTCTTCAGGCCCTCCTTCTAGTGCCAATTCTATTGATGGGTCTTAAATCCCTTTAGTTCATCAGTAGGAACCAAACCCACCACCGAGGCCCAATTAGACTCTGCAACGTTTAATAGTGGAATGGTTCTCCAGATCTTGCGATCCGGCCAATTAATCGATGGGATTTATGTTTTCTTGTGAAGGTGTCTCCTTCATTTTGGACTTTCTCTTTTGTATTTTATCTTAGGTGGGAATGATATAAGATGTAAGCTAGTATAAACCAACTTGTAAACAAAACAATATTCAGTTTAAATACTGGAGACGAGGCTGAGCTTGGGATAACCCACTTTTTCAAGCATGCAGACGACAATTTTATACCACAGGCACAATACTAGTACGTTAACCATGTGAACATCCAATTACTGTCTGAGATACTAATTATCAGAAAGAAAACACATATGTGATAAGATAATGGAAAGAAAAATAATTCACCTACACTAATCATCCATCACATGATAACACAATGATTCATCTTCATCATTAAAGTAAAGAACAACAAAAATTGCACCAGGTAACTTGATTATATATTAAATAGCTCTTAATCATTACAACATCATTCATGAAACGAGATAGGAAATAGTTCTTCTCCACGTCCAATCACACATGCATTTGATGAAAATAACTTTGTCTCTAGTCTAGAGGGACTTCTCCATTAACGGTAGTTCATAAATAATTCTTGACAACCAAAAAGAAAGAGTTTCTTGCAGCAACCATTGACCCCTAACTAATTGGTCGATGTTCTTATTTATAACATAAAATTCAAATGGATATAACAACTAAGTGTATATAAGTAAACAAAATTCACCACGTGGCGTTCTCTACTAACATTTTTTCTAACAGTCAACTCAGGATATCACTTGAAAGGGTGATTTTTTTCATATTCCGACCAATTGATGAACAACTCTTCACAAGCATGGGTGCATGGAAATATGTGTTGTTCCATCAGGGCCACGTAAATTCCTCTGATCTCCACCGCATGCACCCGATACTTGACCAGACTGGTGTTTAACTACTATAGCACAGTTCGAGCTCTGATCAAATGTTCCATAAATTGTTTCACTTGTCTTGGCACTGTTTCGGTCACCTTCGCTAGCTCTTTTTCCCATAATGAATTTTGCTTGGTGTGCCATTCAACTATGTCTCACAAGTCGACGAAGTCGTCAGGTTTGTCGAACTCGGGGTGTCTGATATCCTTCACCACTTTGTTGATTTTACCCCAACATTTTTCGCATTTGGCCCACTTCTCTTGAATTTCCTGATGTGGTTCCTGAGACATTTTATCCCAATACTCGGTTGATCACTTCATGTGATCAAGACTGTTTTTTCTCAACATCCGGATGTTGTTTTATTCTTTATCTTGGCCTTGTTGGACTGAATCAATTTATTCCATTCTCTCTATAGCTTGTTGTGCGATTTCATACCACCGATCCATATCCTTGCACATCACGAGTGCCATGAGAGTGTCTTCTTGGAGCTCGGCTATCTTCGCAGTAAAAAGGTGTCGCCCATTTGTAAACTTGTTGTAAGCCTCTTTGAACTCTCTTATTAGGTATCCCGTGGCTTGAGTGGTGTCCTGATAATACTTAGCCATGTGGTGCAAATGTTCCAGTTCATTCAGGGTGACAACCAACTCATTTTCATCCCTTTTATCTCTATCTAGGGTGGCATCCAAGATCTCTCTCCCTATGCCAATAAGTTCGGATGTTCTGGCATTTTCTATGTTTATCAACTCTTCCTCTGTAGTGGTGAGGATGGAGCGGTCCAATGTAATCCTGTTTTTCTTGGTGGTCCGTTGGAAAATATATTTTCTCTTTCGATCATAAGAGATCCCATATATATCGGCTACTTCATCCATAGGTTCAGGAATCTTTTGATCGCCCCACGTGAGTGTGTCTTCCAGACTTTCGGTGGTGTATATTTGTTTAATATCAGGTTCTTGAACTTTCTCATTGCACTCCGAAGGCCTGGACTCTTCTTGTCGCTTTTCGAGGATATGATTATCAAGCGAAAAAGAGACGTCGGGAGTAGATTCGATACTTACTTGTGCATCGGCCGTTGAAACATCGATTTCCTTTTGTGGGGATCCTTCCTTTGGCTCGTTCGGTTCTGACTTGTCCTCTGGATTATCTACTCGGGTCTCTAGTGCATCGGGCTTTTCCGTGTTGAGGCCACTCTCAGCTTCTTTTTCCTTTTGTGGGACCTTCTGGGTTTGGACCCTGGGAGGAGAAGAAATCTTCTCAGGTCCCTTTTCTTCTTGGACATGCACAGGGGTCCCGAGAGATACCTCCAGGATCTCATCATCATCATATATATTAATTATCTCATGGAGGGGGTCCAATGCACTTGTTTCTATAGATACCCCGGCTTCCTCCGGCTGCATTGCACTTCCTGTCGGTGATCCGGCCAGTGGAATTATGGATTCAGGGTCACCTGGCCCATTGATGTTATCAAGGTTTATGAAATTAGGGCCAGTTGGCCCCGCCGAGATTTATTCTGGGATATCGTTCAGAATCCTTGGCATCCTGACAAGGTCCGAGTTATCTCGCATCTGATTCATCATCTGTTGGGCCTGTTGATACATGAGTAACCCTCTCTCCCATGCATCCTATGAATCGGGGAAATACTTATCCTATACCGGGGTTACCTGGTAAATCTCTATTGTTTCAATGGCTTCCTAGGGAGCTTCCACCACTTTGATTGATATAGATGCTATCATTTCTTCTCTGGACCTAAGGACCTTTTGAGCCGGATGTTCCAAGACTATTTCTTGATCATCAAAACTCATGGCCTTGAATGAGGTTTCCTTGGGGTCAGCCATCCTCGCTATCACGTCATCCCAGTCTTGAGAATTTTCGATGAATATCTCATCTTCAAATGTGTCATGGGCATATGGCCAACAGGAATATACTTCTGGTGCGTGCTTCAGGACTAAAAATTTTGGGTTGTGATTGAGAAAGTGGCTAGTCTGGAATCAGAACTCCAATTGATTCAACCCTTCTTGTTTGTCTTGAGCAATTTCTTTTACCATGTAGAAACCTATATGGAATCCATAAGGTATGAACGCCCGCTTCTTATATTTTACCAGAGTAGCATTATAACCTTGTAGGATGGTCTGGTAATAGATTTCTTCGATTACTAGTCAATTGGGGACATACACAGGTAAGAGATGTGGTGCTCCGGTGGCTCTGAAAACCCTGATGTAGGTATCGCACTCATCCAGGTACTAGTGGCCAACATTTGATATAATATTTTTGGACACATCTGACAGTATTGGGAACTCTTTCTTGAACAATAAATAATGAACACGTGCGATAAATTTATCACAAATGAGAGAGTAGGATTTATTGTACTTGTTCTCCCACAAGATTTTGAAATATACATGGACCAAGAGTTCTGAGGTGTTCCAGCTTAAGTTCATTCCGGCAAAGAAATTTCTAGCATACATGGCATCCAATAGATAAGATTCCATGTAGAATGATGGAGTCTCTCCTTCCTTTGGTGTTTGAGCTTGTCGTATGCAGTTGCTCAGTTGTTTGGAAATGATCACACCCCAGTTAAAACCTATTCTGGAAATGGCTACAGTATAAGCTAAAGGCATCCAAGCCTCTAAAAACATGGAGAATTATTTCTCCCTATGAAATCGGTAGAGAAGGGCCATTAAATAGATGTACGGATCCCTTATGATGGCCATCGGGTACCAGCCGGAGGTCCTATTGGTGAAATTTTTATCCTTTGTCCACCACAAAGCCATCACCTTTCTAGTGTTGTGTTTCTCATAGAAGTTTATAACAAAATTGGTGTTCAACCGCTCCTTCGACTCTTTGAGCTTGTAGTAATTTTGGACCTCTACTAGAAGGAAAACCCCGACACACTCATCATTGTCGTCATTAATTAGACATATTTGAGTGTCTGTGTGGTCAATAAGCCATTTCAGTAGTTCAATGCAGTGGAAAACTGGAGTTATTCTCGCAACCATGTGAAAGTATGCCCTTCATACATTCGGGAGGACTTCGTCATCGAGCTTCTTTGTATCAGAATCATTGTGCGGGGTATATTCGGGGAATTCATCCCGCTTGATTTTCTTGAAAATCTCTTCCCAACATGAGAATACTGTGTTGGTCTTGATATTCGCCTCTGTGTCTCCAAAGGTCAGAGGCTGAGAAAAAACCTCATTAGTGGATGTCTTGATGATGGGCACTGGTTTTGGAGCAAAGTCTAGTTGTTTTGCAACCGCTGGGGAAGAGCCTTCTCCTCCCTCTGGTTCCTTTAGCTTTGGCACTCTCGAATATTTCCTCGTGCTAGGTTTCTTTTGAGGCATTGTCCCTGTAACCAAAAATGATCCTCTAGGCATGTGTACAAAGTAAAATTGGATGAAAACGTATGAAATGAAACAAAAAACATACATAGACCGGTACATACATGTAACACTTGCTAAAACTATTGTTTAATATTCACTGGACCTTGGAATCTTTCTTCGAATTGCTCGTCTCGCTCCTATGGATGTTCTGAACTTCTTTGCACACAGGAAAATCTCGTTTAAAAAAGACTCAAGAGGATTTAACGGGATAGATCATACCAGTCGTATCAATCAATTAATTTGAGTGATGATTGTGACTCAAAACAACCTACTGCTAAATCTCTACAAATAAATTCTACGTGGGTTGAAAGCGGGGGCACGAAGGGTGATGCGTGGATTTCATAGGTTCAAATGGTCCTTTTGATTCGTGCATGGATTAGCAACTAATGCAGGATTTTTGGAATTAATTAGTTCTTTAAATGTTTTGGACCCATCGTATCTTAGAGCTAAAACGTCCCATCGCATCTCTTTCTTAGTCGGAATATCGAGAATCGACGATATCCTTGTGTATGTTCTCATTGGTATCCTCCTAAGAAACCTTCGATGCTGACTGATTTCATCGTACAGTGATGAAATGGTAGAAATGGTTTGGGATGCGATGCGGGTCTTGAGAGATAGTAACGACTCAGTGGAGAACTAGATCGTAAGTCTAATCACTCGGGAAATGAAAGGTGGCAGATGAGGATAGGCTGTTTGATCATGCATCTTAGTCAGAGTCGACCTTTTTTGATAGGAGGCGAGTGTTTAAAATAAACCTGGGATTGTCGAGGCCGAAAGGTATCGAGGTTCGGTGATCGGGTATTGACTTATCATGTCCTCTACAGGCTATCCTTGTAAAAACTCACTGATGTTGAAGTTATCGGGGATCGGCCTTCAGAGATATTTCCACCGCATAGCTCCCTTGCAGGTTACATCCTTGAAATATCTCGATACCGAAAACATTTCGAAAGTCGGCAATCGACGACAATATTTCATTCTTTGTTCGATGCTTGCTCTTTTCACCTTTTACTAATTCCGAAAGGGATTGATTGTCGGTGATATCCTTGAGTGATGCTTGTCATTGAAGAACAACTTTCATTTGTCGACATCGACGAATATCGATGATCGACGACCTCGGTTCTCTTGAATGATTTCCTTTCATGCTTAATCCTTTCTGATGCTGAATTTCTTAATCACATCGGGGAGAAGTCTTGACTGTCGATTCTTTAATGAAGTGTTAGTATTTTAAGTTATGTGTTTTCGCATTCTCAAGAAAACTTTGAGAGACTTAAATGAGAAAAAAAAGTGATAAGAAAAGGAAACATTTTTCATACTGAAGTAGAATTTGACAGTGCAAAAGATCAAGTGGTATCCAAAAAGAAAAATTTAACATAGGCTTTTTAGGTTGTGTTGAGTGCTCAACAGGGTCATGCTCTCAAATGGTATATGAAGGATATTGAATCAGGGGTGCAAGGAAAAGTATTCACCCTGATCCAAGTTCGTTTGAAGTTCATCACCGAAATCAAACTACCTCAGTCAAAGAAACAAGCTCTCTCTGAGTTACGAGAGATTCAAAAAAGGGAAGGAGAATCTGCCTAGGAGCACAACCAAAAATTTAAAGATGCAATTGGGAGACTAACACATCCAATTCACGAAGATCACTAGAGGGAATGGCACGTTCAAGAATTACTACCTCTGATGAGAATTACTTTAACACAACAGTGGATAGCCACATTAACATATGCCTTGGAAAAGTTGATGAAGATCGAAGCCGTGGCAGGTTATCCAGGGAATATGAGGATGAACGAGCCTCTAGTAGATGCAAATGTGTCTCAACTTTAGGGAAAATTATTGACTCTAACGGAAAAGATTCAAGAATTAACCACACGAAGACTAGGACGACCTCAGATTTGGTGTACAGGATGCTACATAGAAGGGCATCTAGAAAATGAATGTTCATGCATGAGGGGGATGAGACCTCTCCAGTACCAATGGGAGGAGTTGTGAAAGTATCTGTGAATCCACCATTCCATACGTTAGGGATATACAATACCTTGCCAAGCGCTCAATCATCTCATACAACTAAGTATTTTGATATTTTTCAGACACATGGGCATGTGCTGAGGTAGTTTCCTATTATGCAAAAGTACACGACTGCACCCAATACAATACATTGTGATTTATGTGCATCTATGCCCCATGCTACAAATCAATGTAGAGTGCTTGACTCTCGTGATGATAGACTAGACTGGACAACATTCAGAATAAATGAAACCATCCAAGGACCTGGAAGATGCCAGGGAGGTGGGTTGGAGGTGCATTCATAGGATGGAGAAATGGAGGTAGAGGGATGAGATGATGTTACAAATGCAATGAAAAAGTTCATTTGGCCAGAGACTTCCCTCATTCAAGAAGGCCATGGTGCTCTCACTGCAGAAATAATGGGCACGCAACTGAAGACTTCCCAGAGCTGATCACGAAACAGGTGTATTGGGTTCGTCAATGAGGATATAGTATCATAATATCATAATTAAAAATGGGAATCGAGGCACAAATACCTAATATTAATATCATTATTCGTGGAGGAGCTAAAAATGGGGTGGATGTAGACATTTAGCCCAAGATTCAGAAAGTTGTTCCCAAAGATGATAGGTATAACCCTGTGAAACAAAAGTTGTTTTTCAAAAATGAAATAGAAATATTTAAGAGCATACCCACTCCATAAATAATGGAGAATCCCCCTTAATTTTCCTTTCAACCTAACCTTTTGCAAGCTCCTACCTCACCATCAACACCTAGAAATTCTACAATTCCAAGGAGACACCCTGAGAAGTCTCAAAGTGTGATCAATTTCTAGTTTCAATTGTTCTTTGATATCCTAGGGGATGACCAACTTACGGATAATTTGTGCAACACCCTGTACCTAATACTAGGAAATGAGGGAACCCTAGAAGCCATAGTAAGGACCAACCTCCCTAAGAATAATACCCATAGAATACAAGGAAGGAAGGTGCGAACAAGAAAATAATTTAGGTTAGAAACCCAACTAGATGATTTTGAAATCAAAGATGGCATGCTAGATTTGGGATCCAATATCAACATCCTACCCAAAAACACCTGGGAATATTTGGGAAAACCTCTATTAGTATATTCCCCCATTCAGTTGAGAATGGAAAACCATTACTGCATTTTCCCAATAGGAAGGATGGAAAATGTGGAAATAGATGTTGCGGGATTTAAGTCCACAACTGATTTTGAGGTAATTGAAATCATGGGAGACAAGGATCCCTACCCTTCTCTACTCAAAATTGTTTGTGCATATGAAAAATATGCTATCATTGATCTAAATAGGGACACCACAATGTTTGAAGCAAACGAGATAAAAGTAGTTCATCCCTTAGATCCATGTTTAGGGCCTAGATATATTGAACCAATGGACCACAATATGGAATCAGATGCTCTTGACCAACTATACACCATAACATCAGGAACACAAATAGATTACATAAATCCCACTGCATATGGATAGGTAGGTTGGAGAAGCATACAATCCACTGACGAGGATTCAGAAGTAGTGTTTGACAGTTGGCAACAGGGTTCATATGAGCGATTCTCAAGACAATGCACAACTGTTAAGGAAATGAGATGCATTGAAACTGAGGTCAGAGAACACTTGACATATGATGGTGCCTTGGAGGTACACATTTTTCTTGTGAGAACAGAAGAGAAAATAGCGACGGATAAAAGGATCTTCGTTCTTGACTTAGCCTTGCAAGATACCCCCACTAGATGGTGTTCCACCCATAAATCCTTGATTACAGAGTGGGAAGACGTAAAACAAGCCATCTGATGTCGATTCCAAAGTAGGGATCAACTAAAATAAGAGATGAATATAGATTTTCAATATGCTCAACTATTCATTGGATGCTCTGACCTTAAAGCGCATATTGAACATTTCTTAAAGAAGTGAAGAGTTGCAGAAGTACCCTATCACCTATGGGTTTAGGTATTTGTCCATTCGTTGGGACCAATCACAAAGGCATGGTATATACATGAGGATACCAGAAGACAAACAAACTATTGGAAGACCTTACAAGACCAATTTTGCAAGGAATTCTCCTTTACAACTAAGTACCCTGATCTCAACACGGTCCTTCAAAGAATCATGGAGATGATTTTTATTGAAATTTGAAAAAAGAGATAAAGTCTATTAGTGTGTGTTGACCATGTTCATTTTCTTTAGTATAGTTTGGGTCTTGAAATTGATAAGATACATGTACCTTAGTGTAAATTTGAGAAAGACCTGGAAAAACTTGATGACTTAGAAGAGATTAGAAACTTAACCATTAAATAAATGGAAGGAAGTAGAGATATTCAGGATACCATACCTAGTCACACCTATAGCTCTTATAACCATTAATTGAAGTTGCAGAAAGTTAATATAGGTAGTGCAGAGAATCCTAAGATAACTTCTATAGGAGATTACTGGGATGAGCAAACTATGAATAAAGTACACAACATGTTGCGGGAGTATGAGGACTTGTTTCCGAAAACATTCTCATAACTGAAAGGTATAAAAGGATTCATGGGGGAAATAAAAATCAATTTGAAACACGGATCAAGACCTGTGAAGCACAAACCATACTAACTTAATCCTAGAATAAAACAGAAGGTCAAGAAAGAAGTGGAAAAAATGCTTGCGGTGGGACTTATTTTCCCAATCGAAGAAGCATAATGGATTATGCCCATAGTTATCCAGACTAAGAAATATAAAGACAACATTTGGGTTCGCGTGGACTACAAAAGTTTGAATTATGCATGTGTGCATGATCTGTTTCCAACACCTTTCAATGATAAAGTGTTAGATTAGGTTGCGGGAAAAAAATCTTATTTATTTATAGACATATTTTCAGGATATCACCAAGTCATAATCACAGAGGAAGAAAAGAACAAGACCACATTCATAACTGAATAGGGATCATTCACATACAACATAATTCCCTTTGGCTTGAAGAATTCCCCTGGAATTTTCTCTCAGATTATGATAGCAGCATTTCGAGAGTTCATCCACAGGTTTTTAGAAGTCTAAATGGATGATTGGATGGTATACAACATGTTAACATACCATGTCGAGATACCCATGTTAATGTTTGATAGATGTCATGAGATGAAAATATCTCTGAATATAAGGAAGTGTATTTTTTGTGTACCTTGTGGTAACCTATTTGGCCATATTGTATGCAGATAAGGAGTCTTGGTAGACCCATCTAAAGTTGTGGTCATTCTAAACATTTTGCCACCTACAAGTGATAAAATATTGTTCTCCACACTGGGACAGGATATTAACATAGGTTCATCAAAAGATATGAAACTATCACTGCACCCCTAGAGAAATTGCTGAAGAAGTTTGAACTATTTGAATGGACACCAGAATGTGACAAATCATTCGACATTCTCAAAGAAAAACTAAGTACTGCACCTATCTTTATATTTCCCAATTATGAAATCGAATTCCATGTACATGTGTATGAATCAGGCATTGCCCTCGGAGCCATTTTAGCGCAATCATGGGAAGTGAATATGGACCACCTTATCTACTTTTCCAATAGAGAAATTTCGCAAGTAGAACACAACTACACAACCACCGAAAGGGAAGGTCTAACTATGATTTATGCATTGCAAAAGTTTAGACACTACTTTTTAGGCTCTCATTTCAAGTTTTTTACTGACCATTATGCATTGAAGTACCTAGTTAACAAGCCTGTACTTGAAGGAAGAATTTTTAGGTGGCTATTGCTCTTTCATGAGTTTTCATTTTAAGTAATTGTCAAACTAAGAAGATGCAATGTAGGTCCAGATAACCTTTACATATATGATTTAGGGGAAAGTGGTGGTGTAGTGGATGATCAACTCCCAGATGTGGACCTATTCCAGATTGAGACCATCCCAGAGTTTCTTGAAGACATTGTTGTCTTCCTCAGTATAGGGACTTTCCCAGAAACTTACTCCGCAACCCAAAAGTGACATATGGTGGTTCTCACAACAGACTATCAAATGATTGTTGAACAACTTTACAAATTGGGACTCAACAACATCCTTAGGAGATGTGTCTTGAACCACAAAAGGAAATATATCATGTGGGAATTCCACAGTGGAGTTGCAGGAAGACATGTTGGATGTAAAGCTACTACACATAAGGTACTTCAAGAAGGATTATGGTGGGCTACGCTATTTAAATATGTTGAGTATGCTAGATCTTGCGACATCTACCAAAGAGTGGGAAAGCCATCATGTAGAGATGAACTAACCCTTCATCCAGTTAGAGCACTTTAGGATTTCGAGAAGTGGGTGGTTGAATTTATTGGACCAATCAAACCACCCGCTAAACATTCCAAGGCTAGATACATCATTACTGCAACGCATTACCTCACAAGATGGGTTGAAGAAGAGGAAGTTCAAGACTGTTCGACAAATACAACTGCTAGATTTATCTTTGAGAATGTCATCACTCAGTTTGGATGTCCTAGAAGCCTGACCAGTTATCAAGGTAGTCACTTTATCAATAGAAAAATCACAACATTGACAACATAATCTCTTATAAAACACCATAAGAGCAGTCCATACCACCTACAATCTAACGGTACAGTGGAGGCATTCAATGAAATTATCGAAAGAGGACTAAAAAAAGTATGTTGCGCAAACAGGGAAGACTGGGATGATAGAGTTCCAACAATCTTATGAGCTTACAGGACTACCAAAAAGAAGATACACATATATACTCCATTTCATTTGGTTTATGGGAAATAAGTTGTTGTACCTGCATATTTTATTACCCCTAGTCTCTATATAACACATCCTACACACATGATAGATGATGAATGAATCACGCAGAGGATTGCAAACTTGCAAGAGCTTGAGGAAGCGACATTTTTAGCATATTTTCATCAGATAATGGAGAAATCTAGACAAAAAGCTTGGCATGACAAGCATATTAAGTCTAAAATATTCATGCAAGGGGATGAGGTACTACTCTACAAAAACCGATATCAGAAGCATCTAGGCAATTTGCGCATGCATTGATTGCGTCCATTCATTGTTGTAGAAATATGACACTCTAGTGCAGTTAAGCTAGCGCAACTGCATGGCATCCTTTGACCAGGATGGGTGAATGGTGCCCGCCTGAAACCCTATTATTCTCATGACTGATCCAACAGACTATTTCTCTAGTCCAAAGGAGCATGTGCAGTAGTTAGATTTTGATTTCATGTAATTTCTTTAATTCAGTTAATAACGTTGGAGTGTGCATTGTTGCACCATGACATATACTTATTTTTCAGTCTAAGTGTTGCTTTTGTGCAGAACTGCTTACTCAGCTGCACAGGATCCGAAGAGCCACCATTACATTAAATGAAGTCATTAAATATGATGGGGACCCCATTGTGGTCGGAGGGGGGGGATAATCCGAACTATATCACAAACCATGTGTAACATGCATCCTGTCCAATCATACGCTTTATGGTAGCTACAGTAACCCAACAGACCTTTTCGTTCAACCATAAAGGCATGATCCGCGTATATGCCATCAGTATCCCCACTGAGATCCTCACCCATTAAAATGGTAATCCCTCAGGTCGACCATGTCCGTGTCAACTCATTCATTAAAGGCCAGGATCACCACATAGATCTTACCCCGTTATCAGTCTCATCGGACACCTAAGCCTAAGATTGTGTTTATGGTTTAATAATGAGTGTCCTTAATAGTAATTGCAGAGCTCTTTAGTTATCCTGCGTATAAGATTTTTTGAATTCATGAGTGAGACTCATTGTTTCCAAAAGTTATCTTTTTTCTTGCACTATCTGCACACTTGTCTCGCTTGTGAAATCTCCTGCTCCCTAGTCGCGACCCCAAGCCCCAACTTAGTCCATCTAGTTTTCTAGTAATCCAAAGCCAAAATGCCAAGAGAAATAGGAGGTCATACTTCAGCTCCAAAAGAGGCAATTCCATATGAGCCATGTGATCCCCGGGTCGAGATCATGGGCGATGTCAAGGGAAAGGTCGAGCAAGTAAAACTCTTGACCCCGACCTGAAAGAACAAGTGTTATTTCCATAGATGAATATCGGTGTATTATGGGACTTGTCTCTAGATGCAATGGTAGGCATGTTGTTTGTGTCAAATCCATAGTTCATTAACCTATTCAATCCAACCATCATGAACCTCAAGGATCTATCGATTTTTGGAACTACAGGTGAGGTTGCACGATGAACCAAGTTTTTAATCAGTTAGGTGCATGATGAGAGCTTATGTCTTGAGAGGACATATATGATGCATGTCAAGGATATCCACCATCTCACTAGACTATCCCTCAAGGGTGAGGACGTCTCAAAATGCTTCCAAGGCCCAAGAAAGCATGGGAAGAATAAGGGTAAAGTCAGCCAGTATGAGAAGTTCCATACACAGAGAGGCGAATGGATGACCAAAATTGACCTAATCCTACCAGAGATGGTTTGAAAAACCTACTACGTGATCTCTAGCAAGGTTATGCGCTCATACTACAAGGGAAAATGCACCTTATATGCCCTTTCCGTAGCATATTTCTATGTAAATAGAGTTGTGTTCAACTGGTCCAACTACCTACTAGAGGAACTCATAGTTGTATGTGAGGAGGCTCAGGATAAAGGAGGAAATTTTACATATGGATACCTATTAGTCACATTCACAATATGGAAATGGAAATCACCCTTAGTAAGACAATTGTCACATGCAGATAAGGTTCTCCTAGCCAATATTTTCAAACCCTAGCACACAAGGTTGGACTTCGAGAATATGGAGTTCAACAATGCATATTTCCTGAAGTGGTACAATCAACTTATAGATGCAACTTAGCAGTTGTGCATACCACAGGATTTGTTGAATTTCAATACCCATAACATCGCATTCGAGATAAATTGGCACTACACATTTGTTTGGCTGAGGCATGTGAAGCCTGACTTCCATAGGAGGTTGTTACCCTTCTATTTGGACGAAGAAGCCTTCGACAAGGAATTCATGTCATGGGTCAGTGTTAAGTGCAACCCTCGCAAGTCTAGTATGCATTACCTCTTTCCACCAGAGATCCTAAAGAAAAGGGGGCAGGAAGAAGGAGTAGCGCCAAGTTATGACCCAAAAATAAAGAATAAAGAGGTTCAAATGTCATCGAAATCAAAAGAAGAAGAGAATCAAGAACGTATGGAATGGAAGAAGAGGACATTGCCTATGTTTCTAAAGCTCCCGGAACAAGTCATGCTATCAGGTAAGGATGTGAATGAAATCCTTGATGTTTCATTCATAGGATATGTCTTGGTAATGAAACCTAGAATAGGGGTTTCCCCGACCAAAGTGATGAACCCACAACTAATATCCTCAACTCTACCTCATACCAAGCCACCACTCGTGCTTCCCGGACTATGATTAACATCACATATGATCCCAATATAAACACCATTGCCTAGCCAATTGTCATCATTGAGCAAGATCCATTGCCACCACAATCCTCGTCGCCACCACAAGACACCACTGCTCCATCCCAACCCACTTCACCCAAGCCCATGCAGTTGGATCTCCTTGACCCTTCTAAGAATGTACCATAACATACTACATGGATCATTGAATCCTTGGGCCAGCTAGTTGCTCCATCGGTACCCATTTCGGGCACTCTTCCCTCAGCAAAGATTCAACAAACCGAAATTCCACCACTTGCTCCAATACCACAAGTTCCAGACACCCAAAGTCCTCTCTCAATAGTCAATGTTGATATTCCCATCACCTGGAGTGAGACTCCAAAAGTTTCATTACAGAAAGGGGCAGGATCACAATCGATTCATAAATAACCCCAAACCATATTAGGGTAGAGTACAACATCTCTGAAATAACAGCTGGAGCTAGTACTCCAGAATCCATAGTGATGCACAGAAGTGTTGCAACTTTTTCTGGAAAAGAAAAAAAATTTCCCTCTACTTCCAACAACTTTGAAGACTAGACTTGTACATCAACTGCAAGGTCCATCCCCAGGGGAAGAAGAGGTGGAGACACCATCCAAACATTCAATGGCTAGTGGACTAGCACTACAAGTCTGATTACCACTAGATTTTGTTCCTTCATTGGGTGATCTCACTTAGTTTCTGACAGCGCAGCTAGTGGGAATAATTAGAGCCTTGAATGAGAAATTGGAGCAAAGGATCCAGTAGGCCAAACAAGAAGATGAGTTCTAGAAACAAGGACTCCTCGCACAAGAACAATGAATGCAGGAGGAATATTCAAAGATTGAGGAAGAGTAGAAGGTAGAAAAGGTAAAGGGAAAACTCACGGAGGCCTGGACAACGATTAGAAAGACAACGCCTCAACTGCCAGAATCTAGCATAACAAGCAAGCCTACAGAGAAAATCAAATTACTTCAGGTATCCTCATCAGAACTGGTAGAAAGAGAAGAAAATATTGATGTACAGTTGTAGGAAAGTAAGCGAGAAGTCGAACTACAGCCCAGGAAGCTATAAGAGAAAATGGAGAAAATTGTTTTGGAAGGAAACAACGCAAGAGAAAACTTGCATAAAAGGACTACAGAATGCACAAAAATCTTCATAGAGGTTAGTGATTGTATGGTAATCATTTCAAGGCTCAACCAAACATTGTAGGATGTGCAAGTAAAGATCCAATCACTTAACGAAGAAGCAACCAACACCCTGGATCCACTGGAACAACAAGATAATTTTGACAAGATCCAACAGGAGGAAAATGATCTCAATGCATTATATGAATCTAAAACAGTGGCTAAGAAAGAACTAAGAGAGTTTCGACCTGTAGTATAGACAACGTATCTATAGATGCACCAAGTGGATGCCATAGATGATTTATAATGAAACTCTCTAGTTGCGTCCAATCCAAAATAATGCATCATAGATTCCACCCAACAATTTGATGTTGAAGCTTCACTACTTGCCAAGAAGTGGCAAGACAAAGTGGAAAAATTCCAAGATGTCAGGAAAAGATCCCTCGGACTAGTACCCGAGTTGGGCCCTTCATTTGAAGAAGATAAAGTAGAAACAATCCAAAATGGAAATTGAAGCAACCTAGAACCATAAGGAAAGAAAGAACAACAATCCAACCCAGAGACCATGAAATAGCTGAAGACTTTACTCAATTTGAGTCAAGGATTGTGGTCGGAGCTTGTTGGTCCCTTTGTTTTTATGAATAGAAGTTGTGCAAGCTGTTGAGGAGCTCGACAATAGACTAAAGGAAGAACCAGAAAGTGGTTGGAAGGACAACACAACATCAATTTTTAGGAAAGAAGTTGCAACAATATCAAGAAGAAGAGAGAACTCTCAGGTTCTCAACCAACACACTCAAAGATCAGGTTATATATATATGAAACTGATATGATTGTAAAATGGTTGTTAGTGTTGTTGTTGTGTCGAGAGTCATTGTTGTAATTGTTCATACTGTTAGTTTAGCTAAAGTTATGGATTCTGAGTTCAGGACTAGACCAAGAATGTAACAGAGTCATGTCTCGTTGTAGCGTTGAAATGACAAGGAGTTGACATGCCCTTGTCTCTTAGTAGTACAGAGAATTTCCTATTGGCTTTGGCATGACCAATTTGTATTTGTGACTCAATCTGATCTTGTATTTTGAGAGGAAACATGTTATGTGATAATACAGTGGGAGACCCAAATAAATTTGAATACATCATGTGTATTTAGTCTTCTGAATGTATTGATTGTTGCTTTGTATTATATTTTATTTTTGATATACTTAAATTGCTTCATTATGAATGGCGATGCAACATTTGTTTCTTTATTCTTAGTTAGGAAATGTTTAGAACTGCTACAGTTTTAATCTATCTTGCGCAAGAATAATATGAATCTTGATAACTCGTAGATTTGTTTAAGTATTCTCCTTACCCTTCCCTCTCTTTCTTGTCTCGGTTGCGCTTTGGGTGAGATTTCTTCCCTCCCGGAAAGATGAAAATGCCAACGCTCTAGACTACTTCGATACCTTTTGTTGGTCACTATAAGAGGACCCTAGTCTAATCATTTTTTCATGAACAACCATCACCTCAGAATAATATTTCAAATGCTAGACTCACCATATTTACATAGGGTAAAATCGATTCCCATTAGATAAATATATAATTTGTCATCTATCTTGGTACTTTCTAGGTGGGGAAATTAGAGGAATTGGCTTGTAGGGCATATTTTAGCGGTAGGTCTTAGTTTAGAGATTTGGGGTTGAGAACCTTCTAGATCCATTTTGGGGCATTAAATGACATTTTTTGGGGTCAAAAATTTGTAATCATAGTTTCTAGTCCCTTGAAACTATTATACATATCAATATCTTTCCAAAGGTGAGAAAATCACCTCAAATGGAGCTTGTAAGAAATATTTATGCCAAGTTGACCTACCATGTTGACCACCATGGTATGAGTGGATGCCATGTCAGCCCCCATTACTCACACATGTGGGGAGAGCCACATGTGGACTTTAATAATATTATAGAAGGCACAAAACCTTATTAATAATTGAGAGTTGAGGATGAAAAAACTCTGACCCTAGATAGTTATTGGGTTATGTTAAATATCATGCCGCTAAGAACAAAAGGGGCTCCATTATTTTCTATTTTACCTATTCCATAGTTGAGAAGAGCATACAAGGAGTGGTATTTGAGAACATAACTGAAGTAGGAAGAAGATCCTATAGTATCCATTTAGGCCATAAAGTCATAGATAACTGAAAAGTGTGTGCCCCTTTCTTTGTATTTGCATTTTCATAATTAAATAAAAGAGGACAGAGAATAGGCCTCAACTTCTAGCTAGGTTTTCTACCATATTGGGATTTCCAAGATATATATTTTGTTCAATTGTGTGGATGGTGTGTATATATTCCCACTCTTTCATTTTCATATTCATTTATTTTCATAAATATGGAGAACTTGGTTTTCTGCAGAATACCCTGAACTTGTTGTTGGATGTGTTGGATTCATTCAACAAATTTGATTGTTAGATCGACCTCTGTATGGGCATGGGAGGACTCTTTCTATGTAGTTGTAATGGGTAGAGATACATCCATGGAATTCAATGGCTAGAACCCTAAGCACACATGAAAAAGGCTATGGAGGGATCTGTTTTCGCTATGTTGAACATAAGTAAGGCTCCCATCCCATGTGCATGGATGTTTGGAATTGTACATCCTCTGGGAATGAATAATAATATTGTTGACTACCTATGTATTTCCATCAATATGTGGGTGGAAGGTAGTCGATTTGGTCATCTTGGTGTCCATCATCGACCATAGGATGATCTAGAAAGTACTCAGGAAACTACTATCTCGATCTGAAATAATGGTCCTTGGGAGCCCAAAATGAACCCAAACATGCTCAAATAAGATCTTAGCAGTGACCTCAGTTTTGCTTCTCTTCTTGCAGGGTGTCAAAAATGTCATCTTATCGAATCGATCAATGACCACAAAGACACAGTTTAATTACCATAATTGGTTGAAGGTAGACTGAACATGTAATCCATGGAGATGGACTCCCAAGGCCTCTTAGGAGTCAAAATATGGGTGTCTAGCCCATGTTTCGTAATGGAAGGTTTAGTAATGGCACATGTAGTGTAGGATCTGATATATTCATTGACATCTTGTCAGAGCTTCATCCAATAAAAATGTTTTTGTAGTACCATCACTTTTTTTTCCACACCAAAGTGTTGTGCCACTCAATTGTAAAGATCCTCCCAAATCAACTTTGGATTCTTTCTTGAAGGAACACAAATATTCTCAGATGTCATAACATTTCATCTTGGAGATGAAAGTATGGAACTTGTTTTCCTGTTCTCAATGTCTTATAGGTAGTAACAAATTCAAATTCACTATTATATAATTATAGCCACCTAGAGGTCTCATGCCTAGAGGATTTGAGAACTGTGGTTAGTGCCACAACCAAAGGTCGATTGAGGTAGTATGCAAATTGGTTGGTGCTTTCCTTCTTGTACTTGATGTTCAAGTGGAATTTTTGCAGGTAGGTGGACTACTTCTGATGGCAATCATTCTGTAAATTTTCTTTTGTATTCATGAATTATAGAGGATTGTGATAAGTGCGGATGATTGTTTCCTTTCCCAAATTTAATGCTTCCACTATCGACATGATTTCACAATGGAGTACATTTCTTTGTCATAGGTGGGGTGTCTTCTAACAGAATAAGATATTATTTCACTATGATAGGCCACTAGATAATCATCTTTAATGAGGACTGCACCTATGGCATAATCTGAAGCATCTATCTCAATCTCAAATGGTTGTTGTAGGTTTGGAAGAATAAGGAACGATGTTGAGAAGAGGTGAAATTTCAAATCCTCGAATGCTTTCTATTGTTTTATAGCCCAAACAAACTTGGCCTTGGATCCACCCTTGGTCACCTGGCTTAAGGCCCAAGAAATATGAGAGAACCCAAAAACAAACCTATGATATACATTAACAAGGCCCGAGAAACTACAGAACTCAGTCAGTGTCTTTGGGGCTGGCAAATCATAAATGAATTGGATCTTGGATAGATACACATGCACACCCTGCTCATCCATGATGTATCCCAAATATTGAATTCTTTGCATGCCGAAGCAACACTTCTCCAAATTGGAATATAACTTGTGCTTTCGTAGGGTGACCAAGACCTGTTAAATATGCCTCAAATGTTCCTCCTAGGTTTTATAAAATATGAGGATGTCGTCTAGATATATGACCACAAATTATTTTGTTAATGGTCGTAATATATCATCCATCATTTGCATTAATGTGGACATGGAATTAGTTAAGATGAAAGACATGACCAGCCACTGAAAGAGACCTTCTTTAGACTTGAAGGTTGTCTTCCATACATCATTTTTCTCAATCAACACCTGGTGGTAGCCTGACTTCAGATTAATCTTACTAAAAAATTTGGCACATTGCGATAATCTAGAAGATCACGAATCCAAAGGATTGGGTACCAATTCTTGATTGTGATCTTGTTTAGGGATATTTAACTAATACAAAGTAGGCATGTCCCATCCTTCTTCTATACCAAACAAATTGGGCTCTCACAAGGAGAGAATCTTGGTCTAATGTGACCCTTAATAATTAACTCTTGGATCTAGAGTTTGATTTCTTCATTCTCTAGAATAGAGCACCTATAAATGGGGCCGTTGGGAAGAGGAACACTAGATTTCAAATAAATTAAGTGCTTTACCTAATAGTGCAAGGGCACCCCAGTAGTTGAGAAAAATATGTCTTTGTGTTATTCTACTATCTTATCAGATTTATTCTGTTGTGTAGAGAGACCTTGTGCAGAGGTTTTGACAATTGAAGTGACCTTCCATTAACCTTCTGGCCAGACCAGAAAGAGAAAAATATCTCTCCTGAGATATCACTTTTATGCACTACTTTGTGGAGACTAAAGAGATCGTATTAGGTGGGACTTCCTCTGTTACCCTATACATTTGACCTCCCAAAGTAATAATTACACTACAAGAACAACATTCATAAACAACATGATGCTTCCACATATATTGTCTTCCTAAAATAACATCACAAAATTCAAGTGGGTAAACATCACACAATACCTCCTATTTGAAGGTCTTGACATTGTAGTGGAGGTGGCATTTCTATCTAAAGTGGATGTCTTATCCCTAGTTGAACCAACCTATGTTGTATGGTTGAATGTTTAGCATTATTGTTAGGTTCAACCTCTCGACTACCTCTGTTGATATTAGGTTCTTCTAGTTACCACTATCAATAATGAAATGGAGTGTGTTCCCCTTCACTCACATTTGTGAGTGGAAGAGCAATTCCTCTTCTTCAGGCTCCTCTGGTTCTTATGGCTAGAAATTTGTGGTAGGGATGGTGACACTAGGCTCTGTGTCAATGATCCATTTTCTCCTACATAGATCTGAATCAGATTCTGAGTCAACATATGAATCTAAGCCTTTCATCTTAGCCACCAATAACTATTTGGAGTGACATTCATCGGTGTTGTGTCAAGGTATTTTGCGGAACTCACACCACTTTCCAGTTTCCTTCATCAACTTATTGTTACCCTTATTTTCTTATGTCTTGGAATGGTTGTCCTGGGGCTGCCCATCCTTGCTCTATCCTTTTTTTGCGAGTTAGTGCCACCTTTATCATTCTTCTATTGCAATGGGTTTTCATAAATGAAATCCTGCTTATTATTTTTCTTGAACTTTTGCTTGATATTGACAACATTTCGGTAAGAGGCTCCCAGTGAGGATATTTCCAAGAAATACATATATGTTTGGATGTACCTATGTAGGCCATTACAATACTTTAGAACCAGGTGCCCCTCAGAGCCTTTATTACCCAATTTTGTGTGCAAGGTATGGAACATTTTTTTGTACTATGAAACTATCTGGTCTCTCTCCTGATGCATAGTTTTCCATCTCATTTACTGGTCATCACAGTATTCAATATGGTATTATTTCTCCTTGAGGGGATCAACAAAAGACTCCCACCTCAAAAAACTATGGGTTCTAGAAAAAAAATTGCATACTCGTCTCCAGCATGTTTCTCATAGTAAGTTTCCCACTAATCCATGACATGGGGAATATATTTAAGGTGCACGAAGGTGATTTTTTCACTGTTGGAAAATTTTTTGACAGAGAAATAACCCTCTAGCAGACTTAACCATTTTTCCAAATTGTCGACATCTATATAGCCTTCAAATAAGGGAATATCGAAGTTAACATGTATGTTGAAGGGTTTCACACCTCCGAAGTGATTTTTGGTTGAATGTGTCGCCATTTGTTTTGGCAATCATTGAAGGATTTGCGCGAAAGTATCCACCATCTCATTCTTGTTTTGCGCAAGGGATTTCTTGAGCAACAATTTAATAGGATATCTCGCTGCATTTTATCTATTTCCATCCACCATGGGAGGCCACTTGGAATGACGAGATGATTTGTCTTCATGATAAACTAGCTTGAGACCCAACTCTCTATACACTGACCTTGTCAATGACATGCACTAAGAAACAAAGAGTAGACTGCTCTGATACCACTTATCCAGATTATATTAAAAATGTAATGAAGATAGAAATATAAAAAGGAAACACATAGATATATTGAAAGAAAAAAAATGATACATTTAACTCAGATTCTATTAATGAATGGAATACAAAAGATTGTAAAATGCAAAGCATACAAACTAGCTAAAGTTGTGGTAGTGTATCCCTGAAGAAAGAGATGTGTCGACTATGCTCATTCAGAAGACATTGATTACAAAGAGGTTGAAAAATAATTTTAACATAAAGCATCAATGATAAAACCCTAAACATCCAAAACCCTAACCCGAGGAGATGAAACACAAAAAGGTTTGTAGGCCCTAATGCAGTTAGTCAATACATCTTCTTCTAGTGGGATTTACTTTTGCATACAATCTCCATTTGAGGATATCAGTGGCCTGTTATAAAGATGTAGCCTAGAAGTACACATTATGAATGGAAAAATACATTCCATTGTCATTTATTGGTCAATTCCATGTCAAAGAAACATCATTTATGGCCTCAAAATGACCCTGGATGTTTGGGACCCAAAAAACTATAAAAAAACTTCCAAGATGTAGAACCATTCCAAATTAGTGAACATGTGGGTGTCCCCAAGTATCCACTTAGATCATTTTGGTGAGGTAGGTGGCTCTAATTTAGAATCTATATATGATGATAAACCGAGTGATAGTGAGTACCCAAAGAAGGATTGAAGAAACGATCTTGAGAAAGAGAAACCAAGTTCCACTACCATCACTCCTTCACAACCTTTATTCAAAATGGAAGAAAAAATGGAAATCAAATCCTATCAAGGTGATATGGTTGATTTTAAATTGAATATTTGGTTGCAATAGTTAGAAGTGTATTTCAGTGTTCATAATATATATGAACATAATAAAATTTCATTTTCCCATATGAAACTAAATGACCATGCATTAACCTGGTGGGAAAGCCACACACAAGTACTTATATTGGAGGGTGCTCCACTAGAAACTAAGTGGGAAGATTTTAAAACCATCATCAAGTCCCAGTTATATCTTATTGGGTATGTAGAGGACCAATAGATCCATTTTCATCACTTCAATAATAGGAAAGGGAGGAGTGTGTAAGAGTAAACCATCAAATTTAAGAATATGTTGATCATGTTGGGCATCTCTCCTAAGATATCATATCTACTCCTCAAGTATTTGGGGGTTCTACATAGTCATTTATGAAATCAATTGATTCTCTTCAAACCCAATACCATTGATGTGGCTTGTGTGCAAGAGAAATATCTAGAGAACATATGCCATAAGAAAGGATATCCAAATATTTATAAACAAAAGATCACCAATAATATTCCAAGGAGGGGAAGGAGAAGTATAAAGGGAAAGAAAATAAGGCAATAACCATTGTACATCAATGAAAGGATCAAAACAACCACTAAAACAACTGAAATATTTATGGTCACACCAAAAACTAATATTGGAAGCTACATCCATATTTGAATCCAAAGAATCGTAAGAAGGATGTGAAGAAGAAGAACCTTCTAGGAAAGGATTTAAGAAAACATGTAGATATTATCTCAGATGAGGATGAAAATATTGTCTACACTTTGGTTAATAAGGAGGTCAACTGGATTATCGTTCACCATAAGGAAACTCTTCCATATTAGGATCCAGGTCAAAAGTGTTAACGTTCTAATATCGACACCTAGGTAAATTGTTTACAAGTGATTTCATTGCTATAAATCAAATTAGTAGCTCACAAAACAAAATACACTTGCTGGAATAATTAACTAAAATAAATAACAAAAGCAAAGAAGCCAATTTCAAACAAACAAATATTTTTTCCCTTCAAATTAGCTTATCATTAGAATAATATCAAAGATTACATTAAGGGATCCTTTACTGGGAAAATGACCCACTGAGAGACCATATACAACACCTGTAAATCATAGCAGCACCTCCTCGACTGTATGACCCTGCACATTCACTTTTCCAGATCTGTACATGCCTCTCCTTACTGTATCCCACGTACATACATGTTTTCTTGAATTTTACCTAGCATACATACCTATGAAGTGCGTACAAATCTACTCTGCTACTATGGCTCTGATCTACCAAATCTTATTGTGACTACCCATGTTTTCTCCTCTCCCTGACCTATACTGATCTCTATATGAAATTCCTTTTCCACCTATTCGATATCTCCTTGAATTATTGTCCTTCATGATTCAATCTTAAGAAAAAAAAAATTTCTCTCCAAAAGTATCTTTCTCCTTCACCCTAGCCTTTCTTTTATAATATTGAGTTATGACCTAACCCTAATATCCAAAGTGATTAATGATTGACATTAGATATCGCCTCACCTTAGATCAATGGATAAGATTTAATTCTCTAATGCTAATAACTTTATCATTTCATTAAATTAAACTCAATTAATAATTAAAAGAACTTTACTTTAATAATTCCTTTAATTAAAGTAAATTACTAAGGTAGAAGGATTTGAATGACTTCCACATGTCTAGACACATAGATCTATGCAGAAGTACCCATACGATGCTACAAGCATCACACTCCCTCTTAGTGAGGAAGTTATCTGCACCACTCCAAGTTTTTCCCTGGAGAACAAAAACTTCCCTTTAACCAAGGGTTCAGTCAGAATATTTGCAACCTGATCATCTATTGAAACATACTAAAGATTGACTACTCCCTTTTTCATCTTGTCTCAGATGACGTGATACATGATCTTAGTATGCTTGGACCTGTCATGGAATATTGGATTCTCACATATTTTTATAAAACTATGATTATCATAGTATATCACTATCGGCTCAAACTCCTAATCAAATAAACATGTAAGCAATTTTTGAAGTCAAATGGCTTCACAACTAGCCATACTCATTGCCATATACTATGCCTCTATTGAACTAAGTGTTACAAAAGCCTGATTCCTACTAAACCATGTAATCACTATTGATCCCCAGCTGAAGAAACACCCTGAGGTGATTTTACTATCACACTCCATGCCCAATATGATTTTGAATATCCATGTAGCGTCACTCCATAACCTCCAAGATACCTCAACCCATATTCCATTGTACCTCTCAAGTACCTGAGAAGATTTGTTTCTTCTATCCAATGCACTTGCCTCGGCTCCACCATGAATTGGCTCAAGGTGTTCATAGAAAAAAATATATCTAGATGGCTTTGACTAAATACATCAATGAAACTATCAGTTTCCCATATATCCTTGGATCCACCAACTTTAAATATGAAGCGAAAAACTTCTCCAGGTTGGTAACCATAGGTGTATCTATCAATTTGTAGTACTCTATCCTAAATATACTCAAGATATCTACTGTGTACTTCCTTCGACCAAGGAATATCTCTCACAATATCTTCCATTTCTTTAACCCCAAGAAATAATCCATCAAGACAATATCCTTTATCTCTAACTCTATATCCA
Source organism: Picea engelmannii (assembly GCA_009831015.1). Taxonomy (NCBI): domain Eukaryota; kingdom Viridiplantae; phylum Streptophyta; class Pinopsida; order Pinales; family Pinaceae; genus Picea; species Picea engelmannii. The sequence goes on along the minus strand of ML822050.1, from coordinate 126,963 downwards.
AATATACTTTGCACCCTAATATAAGCTCCTCTGGACCTGTGAGAAACAAATCATCCACATACAACAATAAGATGAGTGGATCTATCCCAACAATTATGAAGTACAATTTAGGATCCACCTCACTTCAAGTGAAGCCCATACTCTGCAAGTATCTATCAATCCTGTAATTCCATGCCTTGGGTGCTTGCTTAATTTCATACAAGGATTTATTAATCCTACACACATGAGAATCCCTCCCATGTAACTCAAATACATGAGGTTTCTCTCTTCAAGATACCAGATATATAAAATATGCAGAACAGAAACGAAATGCTAGAAATGACAGAATAACAGTAAAATATCCAGCATAATCTTCACAATACACAGAAATGATATACAAAATAGCAACAGAAATAACACTTGAATAAGATAGCAATGTTCACAGGCCTCTTCGAGGGGGAAACCTCCAATCGAGCAGCGCTCTGTTACAATAATATCCAAGATAGGGTTCTCATACCCTCGACTCCTATTTATACTAAAAAGAAGCATCTAGAGGAAGATCCTTCTAGA